>PVJS01040281.1:0-18517 GCA_004027185.1 Glis glis
GTGTAGCGCGGAGGTAGAACGCCCCTGCGTTCAATCCCCGGTACCGCAAAAAAAAAAAAAAAAATTTTTGAGGTATGGTTTCTACTGAATGCATATTGCTTTCACACCATCACAAAGTTGAGAAATCATAATTTGAACCACTGTATGTGAAGGACCATCTGTACATTTATGCAGGAAAGCTTGCCCTCCTGCTCTTCCATCTCCATGAGAAGACCATGCCCTGGGTAGCTTGCTGATCCCAGAAGAGTGAGAGGCACCCAGATGCTCCACAGGCCTGTGAGCATACCAAAAAAATAATAATCAATATGACTGTTTGTGATTGAATTTGGGGCTGCTTTGTTACTCGGCATTAACACAGCAATAGCTAACTGACAAAACTACCCAATTGTGTTTTAGTTAAAATCTGTTAAATGTTCAGTGAACCAATGCTCCGAGGAGCACATCTTAGGAAGTGCTTCTCTGGGAGTGTCTGAGGCAGGTCCAGCTCTCCCAACTTTATTGCCTATGTCAGAGGACACACCCTTTGTATGGGTAGCTCATTCCCTGCCAAATTATAAGCTCCCTGAGGGCAGGGACTTTGCACAATGATCTTTCTATACCCAATGCCTAGCACAAAGACCAGTACATTAGAGGTGCTCAATAAATGTAAGTTAAATTTTTAAAAATGGAAGTGATGTCATTGCCATCCTTATAACTGTCTGGGTCTCTGTTTTTTCCCCAAGGATGTTGTCAAGATGATCTCTAAGAATCCTTCAATCTTCAATATCTTAGAGTTAAACAGCCAACATCCCTCCTTCAATAAACCATGGGTGGGAACCGGGAACCTGTGCCATGCTCTATGCCAACCTCCCCGTGTCCACTCTTGATTTCCACTTCCCTTGTGTCTATTAACTCAGCCACCACTTACTGAACTCTTCTCAAGTGCTACCGCTGTGCAGATTACAAACACGGGCGAGACACACTGTCTACACTGGAGCTGCCAGTCTAATTGCTGCTGAGATTTGAGGCTTAAAGTCCACAGTCAGAGGCACAGAGGAGAGGGACAGCCACCCAAGTTACAAAGCCCGAGGCAGGCAGCAAGGTCGGCGGACCTCAGACCTGGACCTAAGGCCCGGATTCCTGCTCTCTCTGCGGAGTCCAGAGCCCCAGCCATCCTGCCTTCAGTGGACATCTAAGAAAGTCAGACCATCCTGGCATCAAGCTTCTGATTAATTAAACCTCCTCTGCTCCCTCCTAAGCAACTCAAGGCTCCTCCAGCAAATTTGGGGATTTGCTAGAGGGGGCCAGCTGGTCCCTCCAGCTGCATCCTTTCACCCCCTCTAGTGGTAAGAGGATAACCTGGCATCCTGAGAGAGTGAGGTGACTCTCCTGGGCCTATAAAGTGAGCCTGCCACACTCAACACAGTCCTCTGGGAAAGCGATTTGGCACTAAGTATCTAAGGCCATAAACACAGTCCTACCCTTTAACCCAGTAATTCCACTGCTGGGACTCTCTTCCAAGGTGATAATCCAAAAACAGGGGGAAAGTCTGTTAGCACAATGATGTTTGCTGCCTCATTGTTTATAATATCAAAAGTTGGTAAACATCCTGAGTGACCAAAAAAGAGAGGAATGGTTGAGCAAATTTAAAATCAAAGGGACTACTCTAATCTCTGTCCATTGGCTATTTTTGACAAACAGCTTAAGCTCTCTGAGGCTCCATTTCTCAATCTATAACATGGAGCCAATGAAACCAACCTTTGAAACTGGAAAGATTATGTAAGAAACGATGTCACATATAGCCAATATGTAATAAATGGAGTTGTTATTGTTATTCCTAAAATTTGAAATACTAAGCCAGGCGTGGCGGCACATGCTTATAATCCCAGTACTGGAGGCTGAGACCGGAGGATCTGGGTTCGTGGCCAGCCTCAGGTACTTAGTGAGGCCCTCCACAACTTAGTGAGACCCAGTTTCAAAATAAAGAATAAAAAATAGGGCCGGGGGTGTAGCCCGGAGGTAGAATGCCCCTGGATTCAATCCCCGGTACTGCCCCCCAAAATTTTTTTTTAAATTTGAAATTATAGTCCTATGTGGAGAAGAGACATCTGAAAGCACAGTAAAGAAAAACAAAAAAAAAGCAAAAGCAGGACAAAAATTATATATTCACTTAAGATAGTAATTATGCATAAAAAAGAGGTACATAGGAAAGAAACTTCTGGAAGACCCTTTTTTCCCAGTAAACATTTCTTGAGTAGGATGTGCACAGAACAGGGTGTGCATTAGAGCGACAAAGATTAAACACAGCACCCTACAGAATTAGTAGTCCACTAGGAAAGACAGTGAAGCCAACAGGGGACACAGACAAGAGGTGTGGGATGGGGGAGGACTCGGGTCACATGGGAGAAGTAGGACCTGAGCTCACTCCGGAAGACTGTCGCCCCCTCCCCACCTTCCAAGAGGGCTGCCATCTTACTTGGAGGAGTTTAATTTCATGGCGCTCACCCAGCTTCACCCTAAGTAATGCATGTGGGAGTGATGTAGAAGTTGAGGAGAATTTGATGGAGACAAAGGCTTTTCCTGCACCGCACACGATGCTGCAGCCTCCCAGTGCTTCCTGTAGAGGGACGTGCCCTCAAAGAGACAGCCACGTGCCCATCAGCGCCGCAGGAATGAATTGAGTCCACTTCTTTTCTCAAGTTGTGTTAGCTACTTAGAATTTTCCAGAAAGAATCACAAGTGTCAACCAAAGTTTTACTTTTTTTTTTTTTGCAGTACTAGGGATTGAACCCAGGGGCAGTCTACCTCTGAGCTACACCCCCAGCCCTATTATTTTTTATTCTTTATTTTGAAACAGGGTCTCACTAAGTTGCGGAGGGCCTTACTAAGTAAGTGAGGCTGGCGGCGAACCCGGATCCTCCGGTCTCAGCATCCCAAGCACTGGGACTACAAGCGTGCGCCACCACACCTGGCTCAAAGTTTTACATTGTTTAGCGAGGTTTTACTCCCCTGTCTAACAATAAGGAATGAGCCCTGCAAGGCTCTTTGGCTCCACCCTAAACATAATAGATAGGACTAGTGTTTCTAAAATCCCCAGCCCAGAACACACTAGAGTCGCGAGGACAGGAAGAAAGAGGGTCCCCACCCCAAACCCCTGACTCTCCATCATGAGGGAAGTCATTGAAACTGCAGCCCCAATCCACATATCCACTCTAGGCTAAGAGGTTAGGGTCCTGAGGGCTCACAAATTGCCACTGTTTTCTTCTCTTCCAATTTCACCTCTAGGTTTACAGATCATAAGAGTAGTATCTGGACAATTTGAGGTGCTCGGAGAATCCAGGTATTATTATAACTGTCTGTGTCATTACCCACCCCCAAATATTTTCCATCCATCTTGGAGAAGTAGCTCTCTGTTGCAGTTACTGTTGCTATGTAACAAATATCCCCAGGCTTGGTGATACAGAAGAAAGATTATAAAATTATATATATAAATTATCTATATAATAAAATTATATACATAAATAATTGTATAATATCCAAGGTCTTTCTAAATAAGAGGTGTTCGAAGGGCATGCGGAGTAGATGACTGTTTCACATGTCTACTCCTTAGCTAGGAAGATTTGTACTGGAGCCGACTTGACGTTTGGGCCTGGAATCATCTTAAGATACTTGTGGTAGGTGGTGCAGGCTGTAGCTGGGACCTCAGCAGTGCATGTCAACAGGAAAGCTACACGTGGCCTCTCTCCATGGCTGCTTGGACTTCCTCACATCATGGCGGCTGGGTCCTAAGAGTAAGCTTTCCAAAAGAACCAAGTCTTGAAGGCCGCATGCCATCGCTTCTGCCGTAGTCACAACCACCCACTCTATGTTGGGTCACAAGATACAGCGGTTGTGAGGCCACTGCTGTGGTGTGAGAAGAGTGAGCCACTCTTATTTTCTTTCCCTCTTCTTACAGCTCCCATCCCCAGAGGATTCTGGAACTTATTCCAAAGGAACCATTCCAGAAGCTTGAGTGTCACTCGTACTCCTGAACTGGTCCTGAGGATCATCCACACATCCAGTCAGGACGTCCTCTCCTGCCAGACTGCTGGCCTTCCCCACATTCAGTACAAAATCTTGGGAGAACAAAATGACCCTTACTATCAATAGCCAAGAGGTTTTAGTCCAACGGCTAATTATGAACCACCAAATTTGAAAAAGGCTTCCATCACATAAACCTTTTTTTATCACAACAAAACAAAATAAAACAAAAAGCCCTCGTAGACACGCTAGGCCAGCCCCTGAGGTATACCAGATGTGAATGGGTTGACTGAAGCTCAGGCCTGCACAACAGAAATGAAAAGAGAAATATCTCTGAGGATGTGGTGACATAAAATCTTAAAGGTGGCTTTGATATATGCCACCTTGGAATCCCAGATTGGAAAGAAGTTGTTTGACACATACAAGTAGGCCCCACTTTAAGAAAACCCAGTTGGCCATGATCCAAGCTTTTAACAACAAATTTTAAAAATGTTAGGGTGACTTCCTCACTTTCTATTAAAGATGATGCTTTTAGTAAAGGAACTTCCTTGGAGGATTTAAGTGTTGGTTTATAGATTGGCAGTGACTAAGAGGCAGAAAATATAAAACTAGGGATCGGGCTCACAGCCAATCAAAGATGAATCACAAATTAAGACAAACTTCTGAAGCTAAAGCATCCAGCATTATGGAAGTAGGATTTGCTTTACACATATACAATTCAAATGACAAACCAGGAGCCTATTCATTGCATAAAGTTAAGAATCCCTATAATGCAGACCTGAGACTGCATTCCAGGCTTGTAGGGTAACAGGAACAAATGCACAGAATCAACAAGACAAGGATGGCATGTTTTGGGGATGAGAAGGAGACAGACATGCCTGGAGAAAAGGGTGTGTGTCAGGAAGCAGAGAAAATAAAGCTGGCCAGATAGGGTGGGGCCATTTTAGCAGGCTTAAAAAGTCAGGCCTATTCTTCCTCCAAGAATGTCATGATCGGAAGGGAGTCTTAGGAAGAGTAATCAGGTAGAAGCATCTGAGGATAGAACAATGACAAGGACATCCGCTAAAGGGCTGTCACAGCCATGAAACTGCAAGGGAAGGCAGAAGGAGCTACTGGTCTGTCTCTGTAAGAAAGCCATTTCCACACAAAAGTCATCTCAAAATGGATCCAAGACCTAAGCATTAAAGCAGACACGGTGCAACTGCTAGAAGAAAACGTAGGGCCAATGCTGCAACGTACAGGCGCAGGCAATGACTTCCTCGATAGGACTCCTAAAGTTCAAGAAATAATACCGACAATTAATAAATGGAAGGGCATCAAGTTTAAAAGCTTCGGCACGGCAAAGGAAACAATTATGAGAGTGAAGAGAGAACCTACAGAATCAGAGAAAATCTTTGCCAGCTACTCTTTCAACGGAGGGTTAATATCCAGAATATATAAAGAACTCAAAAAACTTACCACTAAAAAAAAACAAAGAACCCAATCAATAATGGGGCAAGTGAACTAAACAGACACTTCTCAAAAGAAGAAATACGCAAATATATGAAAAAAAATGTTCAACATCTTTAGCAGTCGGGGAAATGCAAATTGAGGTTACACTGAGATTCCATCTCACTCCAGTTAGAATGGCAGTCATCAAGAATATAAATCATAAATGCTGGTGACGATGTGGGGGAAAGGAACACTTATACACTGTTGGTAGGATTGTAAACTAGTACGACCACTGTGGAAATCAGCATGAAGATTCCTCAAAAACTTAGGAATGGAACCCCGCTATGACAAACCAAGATATGCCACTCTTTGTATTTATCCCAAAGAATTAAAGTTAGCATACTATAGCAATACATGCAGACCCATGTTTATAGCAGTTTATAGCAGAGCCGTGTTTATTCACAATAGCTAAATGATGGAACCAGCCTAGGTGTCGGTCAACTGATGAATGGATAAAGAAAATATGGTAGATATACACAGTGAAGTATTATCAGTCATATAGAAGAACAAAATTACATAATTTGCAGGAAAACGGATGGAACTGGAGAGCATTATGTTAAGAAAAATAAACCAGACTAGAAAGTCAGGGGTTGGATCTTTTCTCTTATGTGTGGAAGCTAAAGAGACAAAAAGAAAGAAGGGGGTCTCACAAAAACAGAAGGAAAACCAATAGAATAGAGGAAGGGGCCCAGGGAGGGGAAAGGAGAAGTACTGGGGAATGAAATTTACCAAATTGTGTTATGCACATGTACAAATACATATCAAAGAATCCCAATATTATGTATAATTACAATGTACCAATAAAAAAGAAGAAAAAAGGAAAGCCATTTCTAAAGGAAAATAGCACATGTATTCATCAAAACTCAGATTTTACTGCAAGTCTTCCCATCTTTTAAACAGTGCTACCTCCACGCTGTTTCTTAAGAATGATTCTTCTTGGATTTTGCGTTCCTCTTCAACTCTCTTTCCAGCTTCTAGAAATGCATGTCATTAGGGTCGGGAGTCAGGAGGGCTAAATCCAAAGTCATTCAAGGTATAATTGAAGATTAATGGGGACTAGTAGTTTTTTAAACAAACCAATGGGTACTTAAGCTTGCAAAAGCAGGGTCATTCTTCAAACTTGGAACCTGAGGAGGCCATCTTCCAATGACACAACAACTAATCAGATCTCCATGCTCCAGATACTTCTTCTCTGATTCTGCAATATATCCTTTTGAAATTCATAATATCTTATTTTAATGACATAATTTATTTTTAAAAAAGAAATAGCCATAATTCAGGTAGAGGAAAAGATGATTATTCCATTTGAGTAATGGCTCTTAGGTTTAAACAAAAAAACAAAAGAAACAGGTGAGACTTCAAAAAATACACTGATAAACTGAGCAGGAGAGCTTATCATCTTTTTTTTTTTTCTTTTTTTGCGGTACCGGGGATTGAACCCAGGGGCATTCTACCTCCACACTACACTCCTGGCCCTATTTTTTTTATACTTTATTTTGAAACTGGGTCTCACGAAGTTGCAGAGGGCCTCACTAAGTAGAGAGAGAGAGAAAGAGAAAGACAGGGGGAGAGAGAGAGAGAGCGAGAGCTGAGGCTGGCCACGAACCCGGATCCTCCGGTCTCCGCCTCCCAAAGTACTGGGATTAAAAGCATGCGCCACCATGCCTGGCTTCTTATCATCTTTTTAATCTCTGCTGTATCTGCAGGGATAGCCCCATTCTTCATTCATATGATTTACTTGTGCATTTGTTTACTTCATTTTGACAAATACTGCCAATTTGTCTCACTATCTTTAGTCTTTGCAAAGATCTAACTTGTAGGTATAGGAGACAAAAAAAAGAAGAAAGAAAAAATGCAATCAATCTCTTGTGCAATTGTAAATTGTATGAGAAATTTTCCAAAAGGAGGTTGCAGAAAAGGTTTTGAGTAAATGCAATAGCTCAATTCAGCTAACATTAAGACTCTCTCCAAAGTTATGTCATTGTTCTGGCAACAGTACTGGGGTGCAGGTAAAAATTAACAAGAGAGCCCCTGCTCTCAAGGAACCCATGAGCTACCGAACAGCCTCCACTGTTGGCTACTTTTACAGAGACAGCATTTATTCGTCTAATTCATTTTTTTCTTTTCTCCTATTGTGACCGAGATATTAAATTCCTGCTAAATAACCATGGGCTTTCCCACCTTTCCCAGAATCCCTAGTTTGGAGCTATGTGACCAGATCTGGCCAATGGGATATGAGAGGAAATGATCTATGCCGTTTCTAAACCTGGTGATGTCAGCCCATGTGGCCCTCCAGCTTGCTCTTTCCAGGCTACAGGGATCACAGAAATTATTAGATTGCCTGCCTGGTGCAGCCACAAGATAGGAACAACCAGGACCCTTGGTCACCACTTAGAAGAGAGGTGCTCCGAAGTTTCATTTGACTCATATTAGTAAATTGCAAGATGAAGGAGATGCAAGGCAGGAAGGGTTAAGCCTTTGAGTTTTGAGGGTTTATTTGTTACCAGGACTGAGCTGACCCTATTTTAACATTCTTGCCTAAAATTCTGAAATAACCACAAAAAGAATGGTGATGATTGCGTAGTTGACAACACGGTATAGTGGAGAGATTGGGACCTCTGGAGTGGCACCAGCCAGGGTGAAGTTAGTGACAGGCGTAGAGGTGGCTCATTAGTCATTTGCAGAAAACAAATCTCAGAAAAGGCCAATCATTTTCCCCTGAGAGGACAGACTTACTGCCCCTGGAGACAAGGAAAGAGGACAGATGGCCTCCCATGGAGTCTCCTGCTAGGATAGACTGTCTGATGTTTTGTAAAACAGGAGTGCATCTGTCCATACCATTTATGTTCTATCGCATCCAGAAAGGTCAGTCAAGAAAATAAATTTTCTTCCTCTAAAATTATTTCTTTAAAATTATTTCTGCAAAGGAGCCAGGTGTGGTGGTGCACACCTATAATCCCAGTACTTGGGAGGCTAAGAGAGGAGGATTGCAGGTTTGAAGCCAACCTCAGCAATTTAGCAAGGCCCTCAGCAACTTAGTGAGGCTCTCTTTCAAAATAAAAAATAAAAAGGGCCAGGGGTGTAGCTCAGAGATAGAATGCCCCTGGGTTCAATCCCGTGTGTGTGTGTGTGTGTGTGTGTGTGTGTGTGTGTATAAATGTATATATATATATAATCTTCTATATATTTATATATAAATATATAGTTATATATATAAATATAGTGGTACTAGGGACCTATAAATATCAATAGATATATATTCTATGAATATAATATAGACTTTATAGACTATATACTCTATAAAATTACTTTTTGTTAAAACATATATAATATATGAACACTGTCTTCTTATATAAATATTTTGTTTTATATAAATATTTTGCATGTTTTATACATATTATTATTTTTTTAAGTCAAGCCAGAGTTTAGGGGCAGCTCTTCATTGACTAGGTTCTACTCACAGTTGCCACACTGACTCGTCTTTCCTTCCAGACTGTTCTATGCATTCGCATACAAATACAGGTACATAATTTCCCTTTGGGTGTTTGGTATACATTTACTTTTGAGACACAAATGGGTCAAGCCGCAGGTATTGTTCTTCCTTGTTCTTTTTTGACTTTCTGACTTTTCCATGTTTACTCTTCATTTTTGACTTTGGGTAGTTTTTCAACACAGCGTTCAGCCACTGAACATCAATGCAGAGCTGTACAGAGTTACGGTGGTACCATCAAGTATATAATCATTTTCCTATTCAAAACACGTGTTGTAAAGCTGTAATGAGCATGCTTGAAATGCCTCTCTCTCTCGAGGATGGAGACCTACCTACAAGGGGACTGTCTGGGTCAAAAAGTATGCGTATTTTTAGATTTAATAAACATCACCAAAATTGTTCACCAAAAAAGTGACACCGGCGTACACTTGCATCAACAGTACGTAAGCTCGTTCATTTCTTCATGTTTTTCCAATGGTGAATGTGGGTGACTTGCGGATTGACGCATTGTATGGTAATAGGCGGGCAACCTTTAGTTGTCATAAGGTCCCCTCCTGCACTTGCCTGCTTGCAGAGGAAAATGAACTCTGCTGCCTGGTGGAGCTCACTACGTGCACGTTAGCTCACAGGCCTGGTCCCTCCCAGGCCAACCTCTTTCAATATTGACAGAGGGGCTTCTTAGTCCCTTACGTGAACAGTGACCTCTGACTCTTGCACACTGCGTCTTTGAGAGTCATAGCGCCTAGGCCAGACCACCCAGAAATGTTGAAGTGGAATGGCAGTGGTGGGGGTAGGGAGGGGACAGGTGAGGGAGGCACTCATCCCAGGGGTACCAAAACACTCAGGAATCAAAATCAATAGGATGGAGGACTGAGTATATTTTAAAAATCAAAATGAATATAAAAATTCATCATAAACAAAATATCAAAATTTCAAATAAAGACAGAACCTGCATTACTGACTTTTTTTCATTTGCCTCGGGCTTTAATGGGGTTCAGCAAAGTCCAGAGAAACAGTCACTTATCATTTTAAGCAGATCGGCCAGACTTACACACACACATACACACACACACACACACACACACACACAAACACCTTAAAATCCCTGCCTGTGTGACCTTAGAGAAATCGCTAGACTTCTCAGAGACTCCGTTTCATCATTTGTGAGTTGTCAAGGAGTAAAGGAGATGAAGAATATATAAACCGCTCGGCCAACAACAAATGTTGGCGAGGATGTGGGGAAATTGGGACTCTTCTACACTGTTGGTGGGATTGCAAACTAGTTCAACCACTATGGAGATCAGTGTGGAGATTCCTCAGAAAACTGGGAATGGATCCACCATATGACCCGGCTATACCACTACTGGGTATCACACCAAAGGGACTGAAACCAGAAAACTACAGTAATATATGCATACCCATGTTCATAGCGGCACAATTCACAGTGGCCAAATTATGGAACCAACCTAGGTGTCCATCAACAGATGAGTGGATTACAAAATTATGGGAAATACACACAATGGAATTCTACTCAGCAATAAAGAAGAAAATAACATCATTTGCAAGAAAATGGAGGGATCTGGAGAACATTATGTTAAGCAAGATCAGCCAATCACAAAAAAAGAAGGGACATATGTTTTCATTAATATGTGCAACCTAGGGAGTAGTGGGGACACACAAAGGACTCCGGTTGATAATGGAGAGGTTGATAATGGAGAACCCTCAGCGGGGCAAGGGAAGTGGTACAAGGGAAGGGGAAGGGCAAGAAAGAAGCGAATCACTGGAATTATTATCATAAACAATGTGTACATGTGAAAATATACCGTCATCACTCTCGGTACTTCATGCGGGTAGAGGAGGACACCAAGAGCTGTGTGCATGTATGTTAACATCAAATAGATATTCATTGTGATGTGAGACTACAATGTACCAATAAAAGCACGTTAAAAAAAAGAATATATAAACTAGTGGATTTTAGGTAAACATCCGTCATCACCTGTGCCCACGCTAGTGGGTTATCGGGCACCAACGTAGCCCTGCTGGTGGCGGGTTGTGTTATCATCCTTGAGCTTGATTTGGTCTGTTATCTTTCTTCCTGGTGACCGAGTGACCACTTTCTAGACTCAAGATTGCCAACAGGAGGAAATAAACATTTATTGGGCCTTCCTTTTGAATTATATTGTGAGCTGGGCACTTTCATGCGTTATCTTAGTTGATCTGTGCACCAACCCTTTGAGATACATAAAAGAGAAAACTGTGACTCAGAGAGGTTAAGCCACTTGCCCATACTCACAGAGCAAGCCGGTGACTGAGCTGGGCTTTGGACCAGGTCTCTCAAGTATACAAATATACAGTCCAATGTCAACTTCCCTCTGAGCAGTGTCAGGAGGAAAAAGAGAGAGGAGTCTACCACTTCAGAACACTGACCCCCGAAGGCTAATGCTCTCTCTAATTCGCAACCTGACTGTGCATGGGAATTAAAAATAGCAAGTTTTGTTCTTGACTCAGCCCAGATCTGCTGCCTTTACAGAGGTGTTTATGTCTCTTGCTGGGACCCCAGGACACCCAGGATCCCCTCTCCTAAAGCCAATCCCTCTGCCTGTACCTGGCCCTCCCTGCCAGGCAGAACTTCCTTCTCCCAGGTGATGCCCCTCACCCTCCCTCACAAGGTAGATAGCAAAGGACACAGTCCTGTCCCACTGCAGTCCCTCCCTGGGCTTCACTGCACTCTCGGGTCTGGAGCTAGGACCTTGGCAGACCTCCAGAGCTCAGCACTCGCTTCCCTCTCCGCTGGGTCTGGGGTGGAGTCCCTGGACAGGCACCGTACAGACTGGCTCCTGGAGAGGTGGGGGCAGGGAAAGGCAGGAGGAACTCCCTTCCCTTCCCCAAGTGCCACAGCACTGTCCTCCCAGTGTAACTCCCTGCCATCGTCATTGGCATCTCTGGGAGAATCACTTCTGTCTCCTGAATTCACAAATCGCCTGTTGTCATGGCTGGGCGGGGGTTGGGGTGTGCGGCGGGGAGGGGTGGGGATCAATAGCCCCATTTTCTGTGGCCCACCTCCTTCACACTCCCCTCACCACCCAGGGCCAGGATTCCAGGTTCACACAAAATGTCATTTGCCCCACCAGCCAGATTTTAGCATTGATGTGCCCTCTAGTGGATTTTTGGAAACAACAAAACGCACACACATGTGGAGTCACACCCACACCAAACAATAATCAATTAACTGTGGATATGTGCAGGAGCCCTCGAAGCCAAAGCAATGCCCTGCAGGGAAGCCGGTCACCCAGCCCCAGGCGCCCGTGGCGGCAGAGTTGACCAATCACAGTTCTGGGTCCTGAACAGGGGCCTATGGTGTCTGGGGCCAATCATTGCCATTAACAGGAATGCTGCCTAGGACCTGGTTGTAGCAGCCCAGGTTGGAAGTGGGGACCCTCCCCATGTCCCTCTCCTGAGCATTCTCTGCCTAGAGAGCCTGTAACTCGAGGTTCGGCTAAGTATCTCTTTTCCATCAGTACTTCTTGCCTCCCTATTCCTTTTCTTTCTTTCTTTTTTTGAGGGGAGCTGAAGGGGTACTGGGAATTGAACCCAGGGGCATTCCGCCTCTGAGCTACAACCCAACCCTTTTTTTAATTTTTTACTTTGAAACAGGGACCGGCTAAGTTGCTGAGATTGGCCTCAAACCTGCAATCCTCCTGTCTCTACCTCCCAAGTACTGGGATCACAGGCTTTCACCACCGCTCCTGGCCCCAGTCCTCTTCTTAATAGAAACAACCTTTCTGTGCGATTGGTCCCCTTCCCTCCTACACCATGCCATTCAGCACTGGCTCCTGCAAAGCTCGTCTGGGCAGCTCCCTCTTACCATCTCAAGGATTCTCACCCTCCACCCCATGGACATCCCATGATTCTAGATCATTCTCTGTGGTTGTGGTGGAGGGGCATCCTATGTATCACAGGATAACTAGCAGCACTCCTGGCCTCTACTCACCAGATGCTAGTAGCTCTTCTCCAACAGTGATGACCAAAAACGTTTGCAGACATGGCCAAATGTCTCCTGGGGTGGGGGGAACAAATTCGCCCCCACTTTGAGACCCATTGGCGTGTGGGTAGAAGTTGCTGTGGATCAGAAGTGGGCTTGGAAGGAGCAGAGAGTCCTCCCCATCGGGGCATCCTCCCCATCTGTATATTGGTGGTTAGCCTGCTTGCAGGCTTCAGTGCCCTGTTAGAGCGCACCGCCCCCAGGCAGGACCAATGGCTCAGGCTGCTGCATCCCACTTACCTGGAAGGATGAAGACGAGGCAGGCAAGTGGAGTGTGAGGCTGAGCACGTGCAAGGGCCCAGGGCAGAGAGAGGGGTGCTGGGACGGGAGGGCAGAGAGGAGAAGCGGGCAGGCACCACGTCAGGACTGAGCCGATCTTCCAGACCCTCCCTACAGGGCCCCCATAAACAGCAAGAAAGCCAGAGACCCTCCTGTACGCCAGGTGTGAGGCTAACCCAGGCTACCTGAGGGAGAAGTGAAAATGCTCATCTTCCAGATGGGGACAGTCGGGAAGATCAGTTGCCAACATCATTTGCCCTATGACCCCAGAAATGCGTCACCGGGTCATTAAACACGCTGGGGGCAGGTGTTTCTGCAGGTATAAGTCCTTGGTCGGATTTCAGTTCAGGTAAGTCCTTAGCCTGATTTCAGATTTTGCCTCCGGGCTGACCCAAATGGGGTACTGAACTCTGATTGGCCTAAATTAATTATTTCTCTAGTATAGTTGCCTAGTAAATATATTGTAGCCATTTCCTCCACACAAACTCCATCAGCCCCAGGAGACCATCACCCCAGAGGGTAGGGGCTCCTCCATGGGGACTGGCAGACTAGCCTGGAGGCCAGGAAACATGGAGGAGGCCCTTTCTATCCCCTCACAGCCTGCTGCCTCCTCCCCTGGGACCCAGCAGCCAGCAAGGCAGAGAGGGCAGAAAACGGAGCCAGGCCCCAAGGTGCAGGCCTCGGGCTGAGTGACCTCAGCCAGGTCATTACCCCCTCTGGATTCCAGCTGCCTCATCAGTAAAATCCCTCTCACCACCCCCTGCAAACTCCCCTTTTCTCTGGCACCCCCCGCACCATGCTCATCTTCCCCAGGCAAGTAGAGGCAGTTGGATGTGAAGCCAAGACCCAGGTTTAAAACCTTAGAAACCTCAAAATCACGTCTCCAACAAAAGCCAGGCTTCACCCTCTGAACTGTCCTGGAGATGCGGGAAGTCAGTGGGTGCCCAGAGCCCCTGAGAGGCCTCCCCTGAGAAGGAGCCCAGGGTTGCCCGTCCAGGGACCCTCATGGGGGACCCTGGGTTGGATGTTGGCTTTCTTCCCTTTGGATGTTGACCTTCTTCCTTTTGGAAGCTTGGCCCAAAACAGGTGGACACAGGAAAGGGCTAGACCCAAGAGGAAAGTCTCTCTGTCTTTCCAATTGCTTGCTGTTCATTTGGAGAAACCAAACACCAGGTGTGATTGACTGTCCAGCTTGGCTCCAATAAAAATAAACGGACTCCCAAAGAAGAGGAGAGAGATGGTGAAGGGTTTAACATTCCAAACCTGGGTCTTGACTTCGCATCCAACTGCCTGTACTTGCCCTGGGAAGACAAGCGTGGAGGCGAAGGGGGGAACTTCAGAGAAGCTGTGGGGCTGGAAAGGACAGAGGCGGCTCTCTCTTCTCTCCCATGCACACTTTGGCCAAGTGAGAAGACTACGAGAGGAGCCAGTTACACAGTGTGCGTCCACTCAGCCTGCAACAACAGAATCCCATAGACTGGGAGGCTTATGAACAACAGAAACGTATTTCTCATGGTTCTGGAAGCTGAGAGGTCCAAGACCCAAGCACCAGCAGGTTCAGTGTCAGGTGAGGGCCCGCACCTCTTCGAGAGTTGTATTCTTTTTTTTTTTTTTTAGATTCTTGTGAATGTTTTATTTTAATATCCTGGTGTCGAACTTAATCAAACACTTTTCCTTTTATTTTTTCACATATAAAGATGTATTTATTTTTTATTTTTTGTGCTTTTATTGGTACATTATAGTCTCACATCACAATGAAATTCAAGTTGACAGTAACATACATCAACACAGCACTTGGTGCCCCCCCCACCTCCCCATCCCCCCAATACAGAGTACTGAGATTGACGTTGGTATATTCTCATGTGTACACGTGGCCAATGGTAGTAATTCCATTAATGAATTTCATTCTTCCCCTTCCCCTTTCCTGACTCCACTGAGGCTTCTCCACTATTGTCTGGAGGTTGCGGGCTGCATTCTTATTGCACCTCACATGCTGGAAGGGGTGAGGGGTCTCTCTGGGCTTCTTTTAGAAGGACACTAAGCCCCTTCCTGAGGGCTCTGTCCTCATGACCTAAGCACCACCATGTAATACCATCAGCTTGGGGGCTGGAATTTCAACAAAGTGAATTTTGTGGGGACATAAGATTCCCCAGGTTTGTTTGAATGAACCTGAGCTTGGAGAAATATGGAGGTGATTCCTGAACCCTGTGTCCTGCCCCTGCATTGGATCCTGCCTCCTCTCTCCAGCTCCCGCTCCTGTGCAGAGGTCTAACCTGACCTGGGAGCCTTGCCGACAAAGCTATCAGGCTATGGCAAAGAGAACTGAAGCCAATACTGACATACACGCATGGCACAGAGCGTTTGTACCGCCCGGCTCTCTGGTCCTGGCTGCCATGGGTCCTGCCATCTGGACACTGTGGAGAGAGAGAGGTCCAGGGGAGGCTATTTTATTCCTGTCTGGGAGATTCTGAGAAACACTGTAAGATGACCCTGGGGTTCAGCTTTTGGTGGTAGACAGGAAGCATTTCAAGCCATGGGGAGTCAGGGAGGGATCAATTCCATTTGGATCGCATAGCCCAGCCCTTCCATGTGCAGGGGCTGGGGAGCTTCGAGACACCTCTTGCCCCCCCCAGGAACTCCCACTGCAATGAGAAACACCCCGAGTTCACCTTGAGTGTCCTCTGCTACAAAGGGGACAATGACCTTCAAAGGCTAGGAGACACAATAGTCCCTCCCAGCTCTGATCTGTGTGTACGTATGTCCTGCACCACAAGGATACATCTCATATTGATTTAATTTATTTTATTTCACTTTTTAAAAAATTAATCGTGCCGGGTGTGGTGGCGCACGCTTGTAATCCCAGTACTTGGGAGGCTGAGACCGGAGGATCCAGGTTCGCAGCCATCCTCAGCTACTTAGTGAGGCCCTCCACAACTTAGTGAGACCCCGTTTCAAACTAAAGAATAAAAAATAGGGCTGGAGGTGTAGCCCGGAGATAGAATGCCCCTGGGTTCAATCCCCGGTACCGCAAAAATAAATAATAAAAAATTAATCGTGCAAGTATCTGACACCTCCAGTATCTCTTTCTGGGGACCCCAAACCCCAACTTGTCCTAGAACACTGAGAAATTACTCAATCACAGGGGCACAGTGTCCTTCTCAACTGGTAAACAGAGGAGCCCTGGAAGCCGGGCAGTCCACCAGGACTGTTCATTCCACTGCCCTGAGATGGGATGATCGAGGATGGGCCATGGTTGATGGAATGTTCTTTCTGTCCCAGGTCCCTGCCCCTATCACTGTGCCTAGGGTGGCCATCAATACTTCTGTGGGTTCTCACTCCCTCCCTCGCCAGTATCACCTAGAGCCCGCCACTGTGTGGGGACAGCTGGTCAGAGGGCTCGTAGCAATGCCAGCCACACGCTTGGCTAGACCAGCCTTCCCTGGGAACCCTGAAGCTACATGGTGACCTGGGGTCCCAGGAAAAACTCTCTGCTTCCTTAAAATAATTGCATTTTAGGGTACTTGCCACTATCTGGCCTTTAGGAGCACTTTAATTTGAACCAAGGGGAACAGAGAAGGGTATGACTGTTATTTTCCCTCCCAGAAAGCCATAAACTCAGGAAATTGATTCCTTAATTCAGTAATCAGATTAGCATATAAAGGCCCCCAGGTCTTGTCATGTCCCTGTTCTGGAAGAGTGGACGTCTACTATAGGCAGGGAAAGGACTTTGAAGTGCTTGTCCCCTAAATACTGCTAGACTAAGTCAAGGTGATTTGAATTTTTTAGAAATAGTTTTAGAAAAAAAAAATTGTTTTAGGACATGCTAGCATAATTTCTAACACCCCCCTCCACTTTACCAAGGTAATGTGTTATTGCAATTTTCAGTGCCACCTCCCTCGCAGCTAACTCCCCCAGCCCTAACTTTACCCCAACCTAGAATCTCCAGACCCACCCTTATAGAACTGATATAAACGTCACCTTTACCACTGTCCTGAAGAAACCATCCTGACCACCAGCAAGTCCCTCAGCAACTGTATTAGTCTGCTAGGAGTCCTTAACAAAGTAACCCAGGCTGGGGGCTGAAACAAAAGAAATGCATTTCTCATAGTTCTAAAGAGTGGGAGTCTAAGATCAAGGTGCTGCCGGGCGTGGTGGCGCACATTTGAAATCCCAGTACTTGGGAGGCTGAGACCGGAGGATCCAGGTTCGCGGCCAGCCTCAGCTACTTAGTGAGGTCCTCCGCAACTTCGTGAGACCCAGTTTCAAAATAAAGGATAAAAAATAGGGCCGGGGGTGTAGCTCGGAGGTAGAATGCCCCTGGGTTCAATCCCCGGTACCGCAAAAAAAAAAAAAAAAAAAAAAAGATCAAGGTGCTTCTGAGCACCTTGGCTGTTTTCCTCTGAGACCTCTCCTCTTGGCTTGTAGGTGGCCACCTTCTCCCCATGTCTTCCTGTCGTCTTTCCTCCATGCCTGTCACTTTCCTAATCTCTTCTTAGGAGGACATCGGTCATACTGGATGGGGGCCCACCCATAGGACCTCATTTTGCCTTAATTACCACCTTAAAGGCCCTGTCTCCAAATGTAATCACATTCTAAGGTCCTGGGGGTGAGGACCTCATTGTATGAATCTGGGATGGGGGTGGGGACACCATTCAGTCCATAACAGCGATGTATCCACCCATCGCTAGATTGGAACTCCAGGAGGCAGGGATTAGTGCCAGGCGGATTAGTGCCAGGCATGCTTTATCTATTCATCAATTATCTACATTCTTTTCTTGCAAAAGGCAGGGCTTTGATGGATCGGGAGGGGAGGCAGGTACAGTTTGACCGAGGAAGGAAGTTAGGAAGCAGGGGGCATATGGTAGAGGCTCAGTTTTTATGAATGAATGAGTGAATGCATCTCTCGAGGCACATGTCACTTTGTACCTCGTCGTGCGATGTGGTTATTTCTGGGTGTAATTAATCGCCACCACTTGGAAGATGCTTTCATGCAGGGTTCTTGTCCACTACATCTCAGCAGCCCTCGCCATCTCTAGGATGGGGCCTTGGTCTGATGAACTGGGAGATGTTGTCTTCGTAAAAGGAAGAACTGGAAGCCGGGCGTGGTGGCGCACACTTGTAATCCCAGTACTTTGGGAGGCGGAGACTGGAGGATCCGGGTTTGTGGCCAGCCTCAGCGCTCTCTCTCTCTCTCTCTCTCTCTCTCTCTCTCTCTC
>PVJS01040282.1:0-18517 GCA_004027185.1 Glis glis
GCAAGAAACACACCTTACAAGTAAAGATACACACAAACTAAAGGTGAAGGGATGGAGCAAGGTAATCCATGGTAACGGAACTCAAAAACAAGCAGGAGTAGCAATTATGATATCAGATAAATTAGACTTCAAACCTAAACTTATCAGAAGAGACAAAGAAGGTCATTTCTTACCGGTAAAAGGAACAATCCAGCAAAAGGATATAACAATAGTCAACATTTATGCCCAAACATAGGTGCAACCACTTTCATAAAAGAAACTCTTCGTGACATTAAATCACACATAGATCCCAATACAATAATATTGGGAGACTTCAACACCCCTCTTACACCACTAGATCGATCTTCAAGACAAAAGGTCAGTAAAGATGCCTCAGACCTAAGGAACACCATAAACCAAATGGACCTAGTAGACACATATAGAATATTCCACCCAACTACAGCTGAATTCACATTTTTTTCAGCTGCTCATGGAACCTTCTCTAAAATAGACCATATCCTAGGCCACAAACTGAGTACTAGCAAGTTCAAAAAATGTGACATAATCCTCTGCATCTTTTCAGACCATAATGTAATGAAACTAGAAATCAACTATAGGAAGACCCAGAGAAACCTCATAAACACATGGAGACTGAACACCACACTGCTGAATGAGGAATGGGACAGAGAAGAAATAAGGGGAGAAATTAAGAAATTCCTAGAAACAAACGAAAACAGAGACACAACATATCAAAATCTCTGGGACACCCTGAAGGCAATACTAAGAGGAAAATTCATAGTACTGAGTACCCACATAAGAAGAACAGAAAATTACCAAATAAATAACCTAATGACACACCTCAAAGCCCTTGAAAAACAGAACAGTCTAACTCCAAAGCTAGTAGAAGACAGGAAATTATTAAAATCAGAGCAGAAATCAATGAAGTAGAGAATAAAAAAAATACAAAAAAATCAACAAAACCAAAAGCTGGTTCCTTAAAAAAATAAACAAGATAGATAAACCACTAGCCAACCTAACCAAAAGAAAGAATCAACCCAAATTACTAAAATAAGAGATGAAAAAGGTGATATTACCACTGACAGCACGGAAATCCAGAGAATTATCAGAAACTAGTTTGAAAAACTATACTCCAACAAAATGGTAAACCTAGAAGAAATTGACAAATTTCTAGACACGTACAACCTTCCTAAGTTGAATCAAGAAGATATAGAAAATTTAAATCGACCAATAGCAATCAAAGTGATTGAAGCAGCAATAAGGAGCCTACCATCAAAGAAAAGCCCAGGTCCAGATGGTTTCCCAGGTGAATTTTATAAAACCTTTATAGAAGAACTAATCACAATATTCCTCAATCTATTCCATGAAATAGAAAGAAACGGGGCTCTCCCAAATATATTCTATGAAGCCAACATCACATTGATACCAAAACCAAATAAACACAGCTCAAGAAAAGAAAACCACAAACCTAAATCGCTGATGAATTTAGACGCAAATCTTCTAAACAAAATACTAGCAACACGCATTCAAAACCACATCATGAAAATCATACATCATGACCAAGTCGGGTTCATCCCAGGGATGCAAGGCTGGTTCAACATACGAAAAACAATCCATGTAATCCACCACATAAACAGAACTAAAGACAAAAATCACATGATCATTTCAATAGATGCTGAAAAAGCATTTGACGAAACCCAACACCCATTCATGATAAGAACACTGCAGAGAATTGGAATAGAAGGACCATACCTCAACATCCTAAAGGCAATATACAATAGGCCCACAGCCATCATCATACTGAATGGGGAAAAACTTTGAGAGTTCCCCTTAAAAACAGGAACAAGACAAGGATGTCCGCTGTCACCACTCCTTTTCAATATAGTACTTGAGACTCTAGCCAGAGCAATAAGGCAGGAGAAGGAAATAAAAGGAATACAAATAGGAAAAGAGGAACTGAAACTATCTCTATTTGCAGATGATATGATATTACACTTAGAAGATCCAGCAAACTCAACTAAAGGGCTCCTATAACTGATCAACAAATTCAGCAAAGTATCTAGATACAAAATGAATCTTAAAAAATCAGAAGCTTTTCTGTATGCCAACATAAATCCACTGAAAAAGAAATCCAGAAGACATTTCCACTCATGATATCCCCCAAAACAATAAAATAGTTGGGAATAAACCTAACCAAAGAGGTAAAAGACCTCTACAAGGAAAATTTTAAGACATTCAAAAAAGAAATTGAAGAAGATCTTAGAAGATGGAAAGATCTCCCATGCTCTTGCATAGGCAGAATAAATATCATCAAAATAGCCATTCTTCAAAAAGTGCTCTACAGATTCAATGCAATACCCATTAAATTACCAAAGTCATTCTTCACTGACTTAGAAAAATCTGTCCTTAAATTCATTTGGAACAACAAAAAACCCAGAATAGCCAAAGTAGTTCTCAGCAACAAGAACCATGCAGGAGGCATCATAATACCTGACTTCAAACCATACTACAAAGCCATAGTAATAAAAAAGGCATGGTATTGGCACAAGAGCAGACACATAGATCAATGTAGCAGAATAGAAGACTCCAAAACAAATCTACACACCTACAGTCAATTGATTTTTGACAGAGGGGCTAAAAACATCCACTGGAAAAAAAGATAGCCTCTTCAACAAATGGTGCTGTCAAAACTGTTTAACCACATGCAGAAAAATGGAAATAAACCCCGCTTTCTCACCCTGCACAAGAGTCGATTAAAGATAGATCAAAGACCTGGAAATTAGACCAGAGACCTTGCAGCTACTTGAAGCGGGCATAGGTCCAACACTTCAACACATAGGCACAGGTAAAGACTTCCTCAACAAGACCCCAAAGGCACAGGAAATTAAAATTAGATCAATACATGGAATTGCATTAAACTGAAGAGCTTTTGTGAAGCAAAGGAAACAATCAAGAACCTCAACAGACAGCCAACAGAATGGGAGAAGATTTTTGCAAGCTCCTCCTCTGATAGAGGACTAATATCTAGAATATACAGAGAACTTAAAAAAATCACCACTAAAAAAACAAATAACCCAAACAAAAAATGGGCAAGTGAACTAAATAGACACTTCACAGAAGAAGAAATACAAATGGCCAAAAAATGTATGAAAAAATGTTCAACATCATTAGCAATCAGAGAGATGCAAATCAAAACTACCCTGAGATTTCATCTAACCCAATTAGAATGGCAATCATTAAAAACACAAACAACAACAAATGCTGGCAAGGATGTGGAGAAGTAGGAACTCTAATACACTCTTGGTGGAATTGCAGATTATTGCAACCAGTTTGGAAAACAATGTGGAGGATCCTCAGAAGAATGGGAATGAACCTACCATATGACCCAGCAATACCACTTCTAGGCATCTACCCAAAAGAACTGAAACCAAACTACCAGACTAATGCATGTGTATCTATGTTTATAGCTGCACAATTCACAACTGCCAAACTTTGGAACCAGCCAGGATGCCCATCAACTGATGAAATGGACTACAAAACTATGGGATATGTACACAATGGAATTTCACGCAGCCATAAAGAAGAACAAAATTACATAATTTACAGGGAAATGGAGGGAACTGGAGAACATTATGCTAAGTGAGACTAGTCAGTCACAAAGAGTGAGAAGTCGGATGTTAGGGAGAATAGGACTTAGAAGGTATTCCAGACAAAGGAGAAAACTTTAGATGAGCAAGAAGGGGACCTAACTAAGGGAGTGGGAGGGGGGAAGAGGGAAACCCACTAATGTACACAATGTATATACACAAATTTATCAATCACTATGCTGGGCACGAAAAGGAGGGAAGGGGGAGGGAATAGGGTGGGATTTGAGGGAGGGCTAAATGAGCAAAGTATGCATGCATGCTTCTGATACCCTGACACTTATCAAAATGTAAAACTACAATGCAGCAATAAATGAATATATTTTTTAAAAATGAAAAAAGGAGCCAGGCGTGGTGGCGCACGCTTGTAATCCCAGTACTTGGGAGGCGGAGACCGGAGGATCCGGGTTTGCGGCCAGCCTCAGCTACTTAGTGAGGCCCTCTGCAACTTCGTGAGACCCGGTTTCAAAATAAAGGATAAAAAATAGGGCTGGGGATGTAGCTCGGAGGTAGAATGCCCCTGGGTTCAATCCCTGGTACCACACAAAAAAGAAAAAAAGAAACCTAGTGAGACCCTATTTCAAAACAAAAAATAAAAGATGGCTGGTGGTGCAGCTCTGGAGGTAGAATGCCTCTAGGTCCAATCCCCAGTACCACAAATATATATTTTTCCAAAATATACTATTCATATAATACTCATAAATCTCAATTTTACCCAAAGCCACCTTAAAAAATTTATCACACCAAACTTCATGCAAATCCACAAATCAACAAAAGACCTGGATAAATGCAATTTAATCAAAGTGATGTATTTTTGTTCCTATGCTCTCTGTACAAACCCTCATCCAGATCCAGTATGTTTATTTCCAAGTTCTCTCTCAAACCCAAAGCACCACTATAACTTCCATTGCCCCTGCCACCACTACTTCAAAAGCAGCTTCTACCACTACATCTGCAACTTCAGATTTTACTGTAATTCCCACACTAACATCTGCTCCAACCATGAAACAAACAGTGCCTTTCTACAACATCCCAGAAGCTGATACCTACAGTGACACTGAAGCTAAAGCAGCTCCCCAACCCTTACACTGACTTTGCATCTAACTTTGAAATCACAGAATCTCCTTGTGACACCACAGAACCTCATTCCTTCTCTTTGGCTTCAAAACACATATTTTCTTAATTACTTCTACTGAACTAGAAATAACTGCCCATGAACTAATTCTTTATACCAGGATGCATCTTTTATCCTTCCATTTGGCATCTTTATTTGTTGTTCGTTGTCAAGACATGCTTTCCTGTTTTGAAAAACCACACCCAAGTTTATTTTTTATAAGTATTTCTAATGTGAATTGAAATTGTTCTACATAAACAGAGTATAATGTTACCATACTCTGTAGTTCTTAATCCTGCTGCATGTGGAAATCTGATAAATTATACCCACATTTCTTTTTTTTTTTTTTTTTTGCAGTACTGGGTTTTTCACAGAACCCAGGGGCATTCTACCTCCACGCCACACCCCCAGCCCTATTTTTTGGTTCTTTATTTTGAAACAGGGTCTCACTAAGTTGCAGAGGCCTCACTAAGTAGCTGAGGCTGGCCACGAACCCGGATCCTCTGGTCTCAGTCTCCCAAATACTGGGATTACAAGTGTGTGCCACCATGCCCAGCTCACCCACATTTCTAATGACATTATATGTTGAACTTTATCACCTATGCCCAAGGGCCAACTCACTCTGGTAAAAAATATGGACCTATTTTCCTTATATCTATTCTCAAAAAAACTTTAAAAATTAGTGAAAACATACATAGATTTAATCTATTTAGTATAATTTTAGATATTCTTAATTCAATGGCTGTTCTTCTGACATCTGCCAAGCTACTTCATAGAAAAGTAGCTTTGCTTATGGCCTCCAAGCATATGCCCCAGTTTCTTCTGGGAAATTACAAACAGGTCAAGTACTTTAAATGTTTGTATAAATTTAGAGAGGCAAACAACTATAAATTCAGTTCAAGTCACATTTAATGACCTATCAGATGCAGGGTACTACACTGGGAGCTACAAAGAATATTAAAGTTGATCAATACATAGAGTGTTCCTTGAAATTAAATATCTCAAAACAGTAACACAAAATATAATAGCACCCACCAAAGTAGAATAAATTAAATTAGAAAGTCATAAATTCTAATAGGGCTTTATGGGGAGAAAAACTGACTCCAAATTAGGAGAACAAAGAAAGACTTAATGCTAGAATAAAGAAGGATCTTCAGTAATGAGTAGAACATTGACAGCCAAAGATGAAGAAGAGGACTCCAGGCAGAGAGAATACCATGGAATACAGAAAAAACAAGATAAAAATGCACTACAACTCTTTTTTTTTAATCTCTTGTGCATCCCTGCATTTTACCCGTGCCACCTTCTCTGCTGACTGGATACTTGCTAAGTTTCCCATCAGAATGTAAGCAGGGACTTTTGCCTTATTCATTTTTGTAAGCTAGCACTTAGGCCAAGGCCTGGCCTAGTACAACTTAGGTTTATGTTTAATAGATATCACTGGAATTATAGTGTATCAGGAAATGGTGAATGTCATTTCCGATTATTAATTTACTTAATTTATTCAATCAAGGTATCACTGTAACCAATAGGAATCACATGCCTCACGTGCTTATGACATCGAGATTGAGTTATCAAGTGGTGAAAGAAAATATAGAAAATTTCAATCTGTCTTTATCCTTTCATTGCCAAACAGGTCCTCTTAGACTGGGATTTATACAGAGTTTCTTGGGTCAGAGTAATTTCAGATCTTCCTATATCCATTAAGTATGGCACTCAGTCAGCGAGAAAATACATTTCTTGGCTTCAGACATCTGCCAAAGTTCAGAGATCACACAAATCGCTGGAGAATTCCACCAAGCTTCCTCTAAACTGAAGATTCTTAACCTAGGTCTTCAGAGTTGTGCTTTCAGGAGAACCACGAAAGCTCTGCAGTTGTCTGATAGATTCACAGACATCTATGCATTTTTCTAAAGAAATGGTGCATAGATTCAATCAGCTTTTACAAACATTCATAACCCAAAGAAACTTAAAACTAAAACCAATAAGAATCAAGAAATGTCCAGACCTACAGGGCTAACAGACATCACTTGTGATTCATAAAACACTTTCATGAATCCTGATATCCTAAGTAATTTTAGAAACAAAAATTATCTCACTGGTTTTGCTGATGTGTCTTGTTTTTAAATGTTTTAGGAATTTTCCCCCTTTTATAGTACATATTTCTTGACACCCAACTCCATAATTACATTGTTACAAGTTATCTACTTTCAGACTCAAAACTTCTTGTCTGAGAAATTACATAGTCTTCTTAATTCTGCTGTTTATTTTGGTCTAATCCCACTGACTGCTCAGTTTCCTGGCTAGGGCATGTCCCATTCCAGCTTGGGGTTGGAGGTATGTCTGCAATAGGTAATACACTAACTGTTGAGGTCCCTGAATCACCAGATGCCCAGACATTTGCAAACGATGATTCAATTTGAATGAGCTCTTCACCAGAACCATACTCCAGACTGATGATAGAACACAGGTCTCCTCACCTAAGCCCAGAAGCAACGGTGACATAAAATTTAACTCTCCCTCTACCAAAAATGGAAGGAAGGCCCTTACCCTGCACATTCACTTAAAATAAAGCCTAGGGAAAGCAGAGTACCCAATCAAGGGGTCTCTCATATAATGAGGCTGCTTGAATATTGAATGATCACCCCACCAAAATATAAGTTCCATGAGAGCAGAGATGTTTATCCCCAGGAGCTAAAACAATACTGGTGAATATAAAGTGGATGTGCTAAATGATGTGTTAAGAAAATTAACTGACTGAATAAAAAAAAAGATGAACTTGCCTGTGAAAGTTCATGAGAACATAAAGTTGCCTCCTTTGATATTTATGTTCCATTGCTCCTCTCAGTATTAACCTTTACCATGCCACTCCCTGTCTCATCATACTTATTCTCCAAATCCACCTAAATATGCATTTCTTCTTTTTTTTGAACACGTGGATTGTTTTAATATTGCTTCTATTATAAGCAATGTTGCCAGTACAAATTTGCAAGCATTCCCCAAAGGATACATAACTAGGAGTGGAATTGCTAGGTATTTTTCAACTTTACAAGATACTTCTAAATTTTTTTCCAAAATGATTAAACACATTTATATCTCCTCCACCAATGTATAATATCCCTCAAGCTTACATCTTCACTAACTATAAAACATTATCTCTTTGAGGCCTTAGTCTGCGATGTACAGTAATACAATGTCCAATACAATGTACAGGGTTGAGCAATCTTTCATATTTTATTTGCCACTTGGGTTTAGTCTTCTATAATTACATCTCTTCTTTGAAGTCTGCTCTCAACTCAATTTTGATCTGACTCCCCAGAGCATACACCTTTACACCATTTATCCACCAACATGTGGTGACCATCTTGTGCTTTGCAATATTATAAACATAGAAGACACTAAAGAAACCTAAGACAAGGCCTCAAGAACTCTCCACCTCGTTCAAGAGAGTGGCCAGGAAACAATGAAGGAGCCGACAGAATAACTTCTGATCAAGTTCCAAAATGAGTGACAGAGACAAAAAGAGGTCTTATAAACAGTTAAATTTAGGTATCTCTCCAACCCTCTGTCCACTGCTCCCCTCACCCCACTTTGTTCCAGTGATAGGGAGCAATAGCATCATTCCATGTCAAAACCCTTGATCTGCCTCGATACTCTAATTGCATTCTCAATGAACTTATTTTTATTCTTCAAAACCCACTCAAGGGTGACCTCCTCCATTAAGCCTCCCTCTCCTCTGCCCCTGACCAGATTAGCCATGATCTTCTGTGCGTACTTCTGTTGTTACAGTTATGACACATGTTACTACGGTTAGCCTTTGTGTTCCCCTCCTAGACTGCCTTCCCCATTCCTAGAAGAGTATTTCACAGTAATCAAAGTTTGATCATGTAATGAATTAAATAGCTTGAGAAGAGCTTTGAAAACAACTCATCATGTCAGTCAACTCTTCATTAGTGAACACCGTGGGGGAGGTGGGACAGCCAAACTTCAGATGGTCTTCCATGTGAAATCCTGGCATGACACAGATTTGTTATTGATCTGGTTTCACAAATGGTTGAACAGACTCCATCTGCCTCTGTGAAGGCCAGGGCCCCGGAAATCTAGGAGTAGCATTTACCTATTCATTTTGTGAAAGAAACCTCAATGGATCCCTTGTCTTTCACTTAGGTCATGATATCTTTTTCCTCGTTTGAAATAAAGAAAACGATTCAAAAATTTTTGTAAGGCAATTAGGTCATTATTTGTTGAAATTTAAAATTTATATATTGCTGGGAGTAGTGGCACATACCTATAAGCCCAGGACTTTGGAGGCCGAGACAGGAGGATTATAGGTTCTAGGACAGCCTCAGCAATGCAGCGAGTCCTCAGCAACCTAGAAAGATCCTGTTTCAAAACAAGAAATAAAATAGGGATGGGGGTGTAGCTTGGAGGCAAAATGCCCCTGAGTTCAATCCCCACTACCACAAAAAAAGAAATTAAATACCCTTTGATACATTATCTCTAAGAATAACACCTACAGAAACAAGTACAAAAAAAGTTTTATGAGGATGTTCATGATAACACTTTTATAATTACAAAATAAAATAGAACTAGATCAACTGCCCATCAAAAGGAAAGTGTAATATAATGTAACTGATAAAAAATGAAATTCATCTATGTATACTGACATATAAAATTGTTCATTATTTCTTAGGTAAACAAGGTAAGTTACAGAGCAATATACATGATAGACTTCAGTTTTTAAGTATACAGAGAGCTCTATATTTTGGTGTTTGGTCTATATGTTCATTCTTACATGATAAAACAAATAACTTTGGGAAATATTTTGGAAAAGAGATAAAGGTAAAGAAGGATTTTCATTTTTTTGTCTGCACTTTTTTAATCACACGAGGCATGTCTCCCTGAAATGCCCTCTAGTCAAATGGTAGACATTGGGTAATATAATGTCTGTAGCTAATAACCCACCTAATGAAGTGTTGGGGAATCAAAGAAACCAAATGATTTCACCTACAGCTAAATCCTGATTGGTCTCTCAAGTTGCCAATCTCCTGAGGCTGAATTTAAATTCCTTCTACAAACTCAAATCATCAAAGAATAAAATTTTTCACCAGCGTACACTAGAGAAGTCATCTGGATTTCCAATATCATTGAACCTGTACATTTTGCCTGGTGAACACAAAGGTAACGTGAATTGACTGTGTTTCAAGTAGAATATTCATTTTTTTTAAGTATAATCTTCTCTCAAAAGGAAAAAGACTGAAAGACTAACAATATTTTGTTCTTATAGGTAGCAATTTGAAACATGAAGACCACGATTCTACTGTTTTGTCTTCTAGGATCAACTCAGTCATTACCAGTAAGTGCAATGTGTTTACTTTATATATCAACCAGTCTCAGCAGCATCTCTCATTGCAGAACTTTCTCCTTTCCTGCTCTCTATCAAAACTGCTCTATTCTGTGACCAATATTTTTAGTTTCCTGTTTTGATTTTCCAAAGCAAAAGATGATAAATTAATAAGGTACTGGTGCATATTTCAACACATTGACATTTTAAAAATGTATCCACTCTATTATGGAAGAAGAATTTCAATTATTTTGGCAAAGCAATGGGGTAGAAATGAGGGACCAAGGAATGCCTTAGACTGTGTCTACACAAAGTGGATAATTTTATTTCCCAAAAAAGAATTCAAGATTTTCTTGGCAACTGGTAATTTGCTCATGACTAAAGAGGCAAACTATATTCTCTGATTTGTCTAATTAAAAATACGAAATATCTAGATTGTATGAACTTTTAAAAGGCTACCAAATCATGTGTATAATATCAAAAGCATTTTATAAATTAGTGAACATTTTTTATTTAGAACATTTCATCACAAAACTGTTCGTGTACAACAGGCTTTTGAAAGTAAAAGGACTAGGGCTCTGCATTCATTCCAGTTGTCCTCCATTTCTTTATAGACATAGAGATAGATGGTGGGGATCTCTAAGTGAATATCTCTTTGTTCAAGATTCTTGAGTATGGGCATTAAGGGAAAAAATCATAAGCTATTTGCTTTGAAATAAGGAACCATTCTTATTTGAGCCTCAAGCTCACTTGACACCTGTGGTCATCTATACAATCAACAAATATTTATTGAAAATTGTATATGCCAAACATTGTGCTAGTTGCTGAATATATAATACTAAGAAAAAATACACAAGCCTTCATGATGTTTATAAAGGCTGCAAAGGCTGGGCGTGATGGCACATGCTTGTAATCCCAGTACTTGGGAGGCTGAGACCAGAGGATCCGGGTTTGCAGCCAGCCTTAGTGAGGCCCTCCACAACTTAGTGAGACCCTGTTTCAAAAATAAAGAATAAAAAATAGGGCTGGGGGTGTAGCCCAGAGGTAGAATGCCCCTGGGTTCAATCCCTGGTACCACCAAAAATAAAAAATAACAAAATAAAGGCTGCAAAAATGTTAAACTATGAATACCTGTGATTAGTTTTGTGAAGGAAATGAACAGAGTGAATTTTGGGGAGGATGGAACAAAACATGAATGTCCAACCTCCTTTTTCTTCATTCCATATATACGTATGTATGTTCTCCCTGAAAGAAGTTGTGAAAATTTTATCTTCCTAACAAGGCAAAGTAGGAAGTTAATGTTTTTGTAAAACAAATAGATATTTCCCTTTCACTGAATAAATTTACCAAAAGGAAGCCATGCATGATGGCAAATGCCTATAGTCCCAATACTTGTGAAGCTGAGACAGAAGGATCACAGGTTCAAGGACAGCCTCAGCAACTTAGCAAGACCCTCAGCAACTTAGTGTGAGACCCTGTTTCAAAATAAAAAGGGCTGGGGGTGTAGCTCAGAGGTAGAATGCCCCTGGGTTCAATCCCCTAGTACCACAAAAAAAATTACCAAAAGGTTCTTCAAAATAAAATCTCTCTAGCATATTTAACTTACCATATAATTTGTAAAGACTTAAAATAAATAAAATTTTGCAGGAACACAGTTCCCATGCAAAGTGAACTGGGGAACAGAGTGCTGACTAATGCAGAACACTAATAGCCAATAATGTGAGGGTGGCTAGATGGTTAGTGGGAAGGGGATAGAGAGGTGACATTGAAAAGTCTATTAGGAATAGAGACAGCACTTATCAAATGGGAAGTCAGGACACATGCACTAGGTATTTCATTGTTTATGTGAATGAATTTATTGAATCATAAAGGCATAAAATGAATCCATTTGCAAATGTGGAAACTTATAATAGCCTAGTGACTATTTTCAGTAGATCAAAAGTTTAGGGGTGCCAGAGGGCCAATGCTATCAGTAGAAAGAAAGGAAGTGAGATGAATAAAAGTCACAAGAAGTGGATGCCCTAGAAGAAACCAAGATTTCATTCTTTCAACACATATTTGTTGAGTGCCTACTGTACTCCAGACCCTGATTTGTCTGCTTGGGATATATCATTGATTAAATCACAGCATTTCTACCCTTACAAAGTTTGTATTTCAGCAAGGAAACAGATGACAAGTGGTGAACATTCAGAACCAGTAGTTGATATTCATGTAACAAGGTGGTAAATACTATGGAAAAACACGAAGCAAGTGGGGGGCTGCACACTTTTAGATGGAGAGGTTGCATAGTCAGGAGAGTGGCCAGGGTAGACCTTAACAAGAGGGTGAAGTCAAGTGAGGTGAGTACGCCCGTGTCTGGAGGAAGAGCATTCCAGTCAGAGAGAAGAGGGGAGAGTGAGATTCTAAGGCAGAAAAGGGCTGTAGCTACTCCAGAAACAGCAAAGAGCCTGAATGTCCAGAGCACAGTGAAGAAAAGGAAGTGAGGGAGGAGAGAAGGTCAGGGAGCACTAGGGCCCCTGAGCATGAGGGCCTTGCAGCCACTGGAAGGTCCCTGGCTTGTACTCTGAGCCAACTCAACAGTCATCGCAGATATTGAGCAGTGGAGAGACAAGATTAGACTATCGTTTTCAATAGACCATAGCAGATGAAAAGATTTATTTACAGAACTTATGCCTTCAGTCTTAACACTGAAAAGGACCTCCAAGGACAAGTAATGCCGACCACTCCTCTTACAACTAAACGGAAAAGTCCAAAGTGAAACCAAGAGTTAGTGGCTGCTCCAGGGTAAACCCAAGAGGACCCAAGGATGGTGCAGCGAGGGGGCCACCCCTTCCTGCCCTCTGAAACCCGTGCAGGACAAAGGCAGTCTGAGGGCAGCCTGAAAGGCATTTATTTTTCAGGGACTAAGAGCACGTCAGGATCCTAGCAGAGGCTCTGCCACTCACCTTGTCACCTTGGGCTTCTCTCATCTACAAAATAAAACCATTAAATTAGACTCTATGAAAGAGAAAATGCAGTAGGATTTATGACAGTAAATGCTCACAGAACCAAGATGCAGAGCACATAGTTCATGTTCCAGGAATTAGAACTGCTCCAAAATACATGGAGCTTAAAAACATTTTTTATTTAGGACAATCTGTTAATTCTGGATAGATACAAAACCTCAAACACATCCCTCCCTTTTCAAATATTTGTATTCACAGAAGCAGACAAGCCCAACGGTGGGACTTCCTCCAACAAAAGCAGCTCCAGATCAGACCACACTGCTAAACCAACAGCAGCCAAATCAGGTAACCGTCCTGCAATAGGGAAGACTTACAAACCAGCAAAAACAATTATGTTAAGACTGGCGGATTTAAAATCAAGATTTACAGCTCATGAGTGAACAAAAGAGAGAGGATCAGGAGGCTTTGAGAGAAAAAAAAAGCCAAAACACAGTTTTTAAAAATTTTTTGAATATAGAAAACAAAGTACCCTCATTGTTTTTCCTTTTGTCTGAATAATACTTTGGTTTCACAACTGATCTAGTAAACTTTGAAAATGAATAGCAATACCTATTTGCAAAATGCAGTCATCTATGCCCTTGAAATACAATGACATCTTATGTTATGTTTGCAAAGATGACAGAGATTAGGAGATGATCTATAAAAATAACTGCAGATGCCCTCCTGATTTTGTTTCATTGATGTTGATGAGGTGATACTATAAAATCTATTTTCTCAACATATATTTAAACCTTTGCAAATTGTATTATCTCTTGGTTACTACGCTCCCTCCCTCTCCAACTCTTCCTCTGCTCTAAAGGACTTTGATTTACCTACATCTAGACTTTGTGAAATAGTAGTCAGATAACACTAGAATCTAAAGTTCTCTGTTTAGTTGATGGCCATTATAGAACACACTAGTCAGGAGCCAATCTCCCTCCTTAGGAACCTGTAGCTTATATAATTTAGAGAAATTAGATATTTAAAAATACAAAATTAGATATTTAAATTAGGTATCAACATAATATTGACAATGAAATAAGAAACAGGAGTAAATCAGCTGATAAACACCATAAACTTGACACATTGTTAGGGCAATTCCCAGGACTATAGAAGGGGACAGCGAGGTCTAGTGAGGACCCGAAGCTTCCCCTTCATCAACTTTGATGGCAAATTCACCTCTGACAGGAGTATAGATTAACTGAGGATATTTCCCATTGACAGTAGTAGAAATTGATAATCTCTTGTCTAATATATCAATTTCAATACCCTGCAGGTCTTCCCTTCTTTAAGTCTAATACCATTAACACAGTTGTTCACACTGGGGTCAGATCTGCAACTGGTAAGTACTCTTTTATATTATTTTAATACCCATTGTTAGCCAGGCATGGTGGCACACACTTGTAATCCCAGTGCTTGGGAGGCTGAGACCAGAGGATTACAAGTTCAAGGCCAGCCTCAGCTACTTAGTGAGGCCCTCTGCAACTTAGTGAGACCCTGTTTCAAAATAAAGAATAAAAATAGGGCTGGGGATGTAGCTTGGAGGTAGAATGCTCCTGGGTTCAATCCCCAGTACTGCAAAAAATACCCATTGTTAAATAATTATAATGCCTACTAGTTAGCATGGAGGAGGGGCAAGAACATATGGAAATGTATATCCACAAGTGCATATACACACATACTCACTGTAGATAAGGTAAGAGAGGAACAAGAGAAGAGTCCATGGAAGTTGATTGAGATTCAATACAACCTAAAAATAAAGTCTTAGTAAGTCTCCTAAGGAACTGGTCTAATTCATCTTTACTTCTCCAGTTCCTCTCCCCATTCCTCTGCCATACCTTCCTTGATGCCACCTTCAACATGTACACAACCACATAAATACTGTGATTGTTATTATCACCCCAGCAAGAGAAAACTAGAAAGGATAGAAAGATCTTCTTCTCATAGAATACCTATAGGTTAGTATGTATGGAGAAGAAAAATAAGTTCCTTCCCTGATTAATGTGGATTTTTCAAGTGTTCAGAATTAAATAATATATTAATTATGTCCCAGATTAGATATTTTATTCTGCACCTCTCAGTTTTCATGGGGATACCAATGAAGGAATTCATTTCTTCAAGAAAAAATTCCAAGAGCCATTGCTATTGTAGCCAGAAAGGGGAAGCAAGGAAAACATTTCCTAAATAATTCTCAAAAAGACTGAGCCAAAAAAAAAAAAACTTACTATGGAAAAAGTAAAGGACCTTGTTATTGTAGTAGCAGACTAAACACATCTTTGAATTCCACTTCCATGTCTAATTACACACACAGTAGAATAAGATGTATTTACATAGCAAATCCTCCCTTCAAATGTATTTTTACACTTAGTAAATACATTTTTGTTTCCTGAATGTTCAAACTGAAAAAAACAATGAACATCTTCTTCATTGCCCCACAGCTTAACCCTGCCACAGGAATGGCACCTGGTGCCCAGACGCTCCCACTGACCCTGGGGGCACTGAATGGACAACAGCAGCTGCAACCTCAAGTAAGGTCAATGCCAGCTTCAATCTCACATTAATGAGCATTTTCTCACAGGTGGAAGTTTACAGAGTTGAAAGAGTTTTTTCAAACTTCTTGAAAATTGCACCCAGATAATTTGCAGATATATGTAGAACATTCTACTGAAGATAGAAGAGTATTTGGTAGTTTGGTTCTTGCTGGAAACCCATGAAAACACATCCAGAAAACTAAGCCTGCTGCCCCATAACCTCTCTAGAATATATTTAAAATTGATCATGGGAAACCATAAACAGTTGGGGGAGATTTAAAAGTGAAGACTATAAGGAGAACTTGAAAAGAACCAGGATTGTTTTCCATCATATTCTGCTTTCTAATAAAGACTTTCTGGATGGCAAAAATCATTCCAAAGAAAATTAAGAGATGGATAAAGTGTCACCTTCAGAAAATTCAGTCTTCTCCTTTTTGTGATTTTTTATGCCCTCTCAAAAGTCTCCAAGGACTTTGTAGTTTCTGTATTCTTACCTCCCACCATCACTTGCTGTCAGTGAAAACCATGGAAACCCCTTTCACACATAGATAAAAATAGCATACTTAAGATATCACCCTTTTTTGAAGTGTTTGCACTTCTAAAAACTTAATAAGCTCTGAAGAAAAATACAATAATCCTCTTATGGGTAAACTAAGTGGTTTGGGTATAACTTATCCTCCCCAGTATGTGACCTCAACCCCATTATCCTCACATTGTGGTCTAATTTTTATGGAAGCATTTATTTTTTATTATGTAAGTAACATGTTAATTGTAAGGAATTTAGAAAATACATACAAGCAAAAAGAAATAATAAAATTGACCCAGAATCCTATCACCCAGAATCAAACACTACTAACATTCTAGAATGTGTCCTTCCAAACTTATTCATTATATATGAGCACATTTTTAAAAGAAAATATGTTCTTGCTCTAATATTCTGTAGCCTTATTTTCCTACTAAATACATTTTGAATAGTTTTTATGCCTTGAAATATTCACTTTTAACAATATTTTTAATGATTTCTTAATATGCCCCATGGAATACTAAATTCCCTATTGTGAAAATTGGGGGGGATCCTAAATTTTTTTGCTTCTGTAAAAATGCTATAGAGAACACCCTTGTAAATAAGCTTATGACTATTTATTAGTCATAAACTAACTTAAAGTTTATGACTATTTATCAATGAGTATTTCCTTTGGACCAATTCTTAGGAACTTATCTTAGGAACTTATACATTTTCCTTCTTTTTTTGCAGATGTTACCAATTATTTTAGCACAACTTGGAGCCCAGGTAAGATTATTTTTAGTATGATTTTGATTTTAAATCACTTTGATGTGAAAAATTTAATCTTGTTCCAATCCACCAGTTAGTTACCAAGTTTCAATCTACTCTGCACTGTGTGGCCACTGATGATAGTAATCAGAGGTAACACTTACTGAGCAATTACTATGTGCCAGGCGCCATTCTAAGTACTTGACATGCATCCTTCCATTTCATGCTGGAAACAACCTCTTGTAGACATTAGTTTTATGTCCAATTTGAAGATGAGTAAGTAGCGATTCTGACAGTTACTCAGTATAGTTGCATCTTTAGAATAATGGTATACCAGATGAAGCAGTCAAGCCTCTAAACCAAAGTGTTAAGAAAGAAATAAAGTAATGGGATTTATCTATCAGTTTCATGACTTGGGATTTATTCTTAATCTCAAAATTTTTTTTTTTTTGCGGTACCGGGAATTGAACGCAGGGGCGTTCTACCTCCGCGCTACGCCCCCAGCCCTATTTTTTATACTTTATTTTGAAACCGGGTCTCACGAAGTTGCAGAGGGCCTCACTAAGGAGAGAGAGAGAGAGAGAGAGAGAGAGAGAGAGAGAGAGACAGGGAGAGAGAGCTGAGGCTAGCTGCGAACCCGGATCCTCCGGTCTCCGCCTCCCAAAGTACTGGGATTACAAGCGTGCGCCACTACGCCCGGCTCTCAAATTTGTTTTTAACTATACATTTTCCCAAAAACATCCTCAAACACTTTCTTAACTCTCTTCCTATTTACTTTCATGAGAGTAATTCTTGAAATTATTGAATTACTTGAGATCATAAAATTACCAAGGACCAAAATCAATATCAGCATCCAGTGACAGCTTTTACTTCTAAAAGCAATTTCAAATATAAAATTCCTTTCAACTCTTACTTGCACATTTAGGACCATATCCCCAGAAAATAATTTGAAACAGATAAAAGGTTTATATACACTATATTCATCAAAATGATATTTATAGTAGAGAAAAATATTGGATATACCTTATATTTAAGATGAAAAATGGTTAAGTAAACTATGCAACATAAGAGCAAATACTATGGGGCCATTCAAAATTATATTCATTAAAATTTGTCAATAATACAGTTAAGTGATTGTTCTGGAGTATTAAAAGATAAAGCAAGATACAAAGCTACGTAAATGACAATTTCTATTCTGTAAAAAATATATATATGGAACACATCTGGACAAAATATATTAAACTCTGAATGGTGGGGTGAATGTTTTTGGTTTTTTCCCCTACTGCATTCTGAAGTCTTCAAGTTTCCTCCAATGTGCATCTATTACTTAATAATAGAAAAATACATAATTTTTAAAATGCAGGTGATCTCACATTACTCATATAATAAATGTCCCATATCATATGCCGATGTGAATTTTGATACCAATAACAAAGATGGTTTAATGTATTATTAAAATTTTTAAATTTCTCTTTATGATATTTAAAAGTATTTTAGGTTTTGCCAGGCATGGTGGTGCACACCTGTAATCCTAGTACTTGGTAGGCTGAGACAGGAATAATCACAGGTTCAAGGTCAGTGATTCAATGAGACCCTATTTCTTTTTTTTTTTTTTTTTTTTTTTTTTTCG
>PVJS01040283.1:0-18518 GCA_004027185.1 Glis glis
TGTAGCTCGGAGGTAGAATGCCCCTGGGCTCAATCCCCAGTTCCGCAAAAAAAAAAAAATAGTTTTTAGAGCTTGGTGTGGTGGCCCACACTTGTAATCCCAGTACTTGGGAGGCTGAGACAGGAGGATTGCCGGTTCGAGGCCAGCCTTAGCAACTTAGTGAGGCCCTCTGCAACTTAGTGAGACCCTGTTTCCAAATAAAGAATAAAAAATAGGGCTGGGGGTGGAGCTCAGAGGTAGAATGCCCTTGGGTTCCATCCTCAGTACTACAAAAATTAAAATAAAATAGTTTTTAGAAAGCATGAAGGAGTGACATTTAAGAAGCAATGATGAAGAGAAACAATTGGAATCATGTTGAAAATTTTAACTACCTACGGACAGTAAAAAATAATGTTGAGAATTAATTAATTATTGTTAAAATAGAAGAAAGATACTGGTTAAAATATTTATGAAGGACGGGATGAACGTTGGGGAAAGACAAAGCCAGGCTTACTGCGATGTGCTCAAGGGGTGGGTAGAGACACTCATTTTACACCTGGTTAACAATACGCAGAGTTCAGTAAATGTATTAGAAACTTGAGAGTGAAGGCTAAGAGCAGATAAGTACAATGGATGATTTCCAAATCAGTAGAAAATAAAAAAGAGGGAAATATTAAAAAGATTTATTGATTTAAGAAGGCAAAGACTATCAAAAACAGACCAAAGGAAAAGCATGTTTATTGCAAGTGCAAAACAAATATGTAAGTAATTAAAATTAATATGAGTAGATTTAATTCTCACATTGAAGTCAGAAACTCATTTTAAAAAAAATGGGAGCTGGGTACAGTGGTGCACACCTGTTATCCCAGTACTTGGGAGGCTGTGATACAAGAATCACAGGTTTGAAGCCAGCCTCAGCAACTTAGTGAGACCCTCAGCAACTCAACAAGACCCTGTTTCAAAATAAAAAATAAACTAGGGCTGGGGGTGTAGAATGCCCCTGTGTTCAATCCCCAGTACTGCAAAAAAATAGTATAGAAATAATCATAGCAAACAAAATAGGCAGCACACCAAAAACACTAAGAATTATAGAAATGTGTATAATGTCAAATTCTGCCAATAATCATTCATATTAGTTGTGTATATTTTTCAAAATTGAAACTCTATTCGATGTGGGCTTTTTATTATTTGTTTCCTTCATTTATTGATCTATCAGAATTTCATCACTCCTCCTAGACATCCTTCAATACCATAATGTCTAGTGGCATCTTTCTATCATTTAGTCAGACTATCATTTATTATTTTTGTTTGGGGACATTAAAGTCCTTTCTAATTTTTTGTTAGTATAAGTAACTCTGTGATCAACACTCTCTGGGATAAATCCATGTGTCATTTTCCGCATGGTATTTTTTTTTACTTCTTTTTTTGTTTTTTTGCGGTACCGGGGATTGAACGCAGGGGCGTTCTACCTCCGCGCTACACCCCCGGCCCTATTTTTTATACTTTATTTTGAAACCGGGTCTCACGAAGTTGCGGAGGGCCTCACTAAGTAGAGAGAGAGAGAGAAAGAGAGAGAGAGAGACAGACAGAGAGAGAGAGAGAGAGACAGGGAGAGAAAGCTGAGGCTGGCCGTGAACCCGGATCCTCCGGTGTCCACCTCCCAAAGTACTGGGATTAGCCAGGTTCCGCATGGTATTTTTACATGTGTCTTTAGCAGACAAAGAGTATAAGCAGCTAAGTATACACGGGTGGAAAGTTATTCCTTATTCTTTAATAAATATTAGATAATTGTTTATTCTCATTTAACCAGCATGATAGAGGACAGGACACCTAGGATAAAGTTGATGTGAGTAACGCTCCTCTTAGTGGATGGTAATCCCAGAGGGAAATAGAAGAGAATCATCCTGGCCCTTCCTCCCAGCCTCTGCTGGCTGGTCACTTTGGTCCAGCTGTCCATCAAGGTCTCTGCAGATGCAGAGATGGAAAGATGGAAGTCGGGTCCCCATGGAGCACGCAGCAGGCAGGAAGAACAGGACAATGTGATGTGACAGTTCTGCAAAGGAAGGGCCAAAGGATTTTGACACCAGTTTTCACACCTCCATTCCTTAAATCAGAGAGAGTTGTTATGTAATTGAATTATCACTAGTATTGACTAGCAAATATTGAATGCTAAAGATCCTGAAGTACTCTTGTTATATAGTTGTATGCTAGGGAAATACTCTTTTCTCAAAAATACAGTTTCCCAAGCAGCCAATCTACACCGGATCTCTCCCCTCCTGAGTCTAAGGCGTTAGTCCAGTTCCTCATGAAGGTTTAGTGTGTGCTTGTGCCTTCTTCCTGAGAATATGACTTCCCACTGGGGGACCCAGGGCACATTTGATAGTTTGCTAATGAGCTACTTTCTAGGAAACACTGAGATAAAATCAGGACTTGGGGGAAAAGCTATAGACATTTTCAAAACAGTGAATTATTGATGGGCGTGGTGGCGCACGCTTGTAATCCCAGTACTTTGGGAGGCGGAGACCAGAGGATCCGGGTTCGCGGCCAGCTTCAGCTCTCTCTGTCTGTCTGTCTGTCTGTCTCTCTCTCTCTACTTAGTGAGGCCCTCCACAACTTCGTGAGACCCGGTTTCAAAAATAAAGTATAAAAAAATAGGGCCAGGGGTGTAGCACGTAGGTAGAACGCCCCTGGGTTCAATCCCCGGTACCGCAAAAAAAAAAAAAAACAGTGAATTATGACAGCAATAACATTTACCAAAAACCAAGAGAGATGAAGAATCAAGTAGAGCCAACAGAGGCTTCACCATAAAACACGCTCTGAAATGCGGTCCACGCACTCGTAGACCTTCCTGCCAGAAACACACAGCCCTGCCGGGCGCAGTGGTGCACGCCTGTAATCCCAGTTCTTGGAATGCTGAGACAGGAGGATCGCAAAATAATACGCTGTAACTTATGGAGACCCTCTTTCAAAATAAAAAATTTTAAAAGGTGCCAGAGTAGCTCAGAGGTAGAATGCCCTGGATTTAATCCTCCATATCACCGAAAAAGAAAAGAAAAAGGGAGTTTCTGCCCATCTCTCCCAGCGTTTGACTCACGGAGTGGTGATTAAAATTGGTGAGCAGATGTCAAAGAATCTCAAGGAAGTAGTACTGTTTCAGTCATGCTCTGTACACTAGAAATGCAGCAATGATCAACTAACAGGTATGTATGAGCACACCACTTGGTGCTGGACAGGGAAGGGAGATCGGGGTGAGTGATAAAAAGAAATCTAAGGCCAGACCCCAAATCCTGGCCGTGTAGAGATAAAGTCGAAGGAGAGAAACAATAAGGTCAGAATTGTGTTAAGCCTTGAGGCATAAAAATGTTAGGAAATCAGAAAAAGACGAGAGCCCTGCTATGGTTTGCTTATGGTTGAGGGTACCCCCAAGAGTTCATGTCATGGGATGTTGCTCCCCAGTGTGGTGGGATGAAGATTTAGTGGACCTTGAAGAGTTAGGGCCTAGTGGAAGGTGACTAGGTCTTTGGGGGCACTGCCCTTGGAGGGATTAATAGAGTTCTTGTGGAATTAGTTCTTGAGAGAGTGGGTTGTTCTAAAATGAAACCACTCCACACACGTGACCTCTTCTAGGGCCATTCCTCTTCCCACCTTTCCGCCATATTGTGACACAGCCCAGGGGCCCTCGCCAGAGGCCGAACAATCTTGGTCTTTCATCTTCCCAAACTGTGAGTTAAATAAACCTCTTTTCTTTTTCTTTTTCTTTTTTTTTTTTTTTTTGTGGTACTGGGGTTGAGCCCAGGGGCATTCCACCTCTGAGCCACACCCCCAGCCCTATTTTATGTTTACTTTGAAACAGGGTCTCACTAGGTTGCTGAGAGTCTCACTACTTGCTGAGCCTGCCCTTAAACCTGCGATCCTCCTGTCTCAGCCTCCCAAGTACTGGGATTACAAGCGTGCACCACCACGCCGGGCTCTTTTCTTTATAAAAAAAATACCCAGCCTTGACTATTTATTTGGTTATAGTGACAGAAAACAGACAAAGGCAAGCCCTTTGGGCTGGAAGACTTCGAGCCATCTCCACGGAAGAGGGAAATGGAATGAGATGGGCCTTGAAGTGATGGGTAGACTTGAGGCGACCTTCTTGAGCCCCGAGTTATGGAGGTGAGCCAGGAAGACTTGGGGGCACTCAGAGCTGCTTCTTGTCTCCCTAACGGCAGTGGCTCAGTGTGGGGCTCCTGTCTGTTTACACGTCTCTCCACACTCACCGTGAGCCCCGAAGGCCAGGGCATCCCTCTCCCCACCTTTGCACCGGGCCCAGCACATGGAGGAGGCTGAGCCTTAAGAATGCCACGAAGGACTAAAGCAAGGTTCTCATCTGCCTGGAATGAAATAAAGGGAACATATGGGGCAATACTGGCATATCAGGTTAGCTGGGTGAACTTTGATGATAGAGAATTTTGAAAAACAGCATAGCCAAATAGCCAAAGGGCAAAATACCACCTAGATTAAGGGTGGATTTATTAGCTTGCCAGGCAAGGAGAGCTGTATTACTCGGGGCTAAACTCAGCTCATCTCCCCACCTATGCGTGAGGGTGTGATATATTTAGGCAAGGTAGGATTATGAAGAGTTTTCTTCATGACAGAGGGAATTGAAAAGTCTCCCTGGGGACTGATCTCCCCCCCCCCCAGCAAAATGCCACTGGGACATCTATTAAACAGGGCCAATTCCTGCCACATCCAGGGTGAATCGTGTAAGGCTTACACAGTCTTAAGGGCATCCCAAACTCCATCATGTATACACTAAACAGAGGTTGAGCAGAGAGCTCCTTCAGCGCCCATAGGCACTAGGGAGCAACTGTAGGTTCTAGAGAAGGAGAGTAAATGATCTAGAATGTACTTTAGAAATATGATTAACCGCCGGGCGTGGTGGCGCACGCTTGTAATCCCAGTACTTGGGAGGTGGAGACCAGAGGATCCGGGTTCGCAGCCAGCCTCAGCTACTTAGTGAGGCCCTCCGCAACTTAGTGAGACCCGGTTTCAAAATAAAGTATAAAAAATAGGGCCGGGGGTGGAGCTCAGAGGTAGAATGCCCCTGGGTTAAATCTCCAGTACCGCAAAAAAAAAAAAAAGAAATATAATTAACCTGATATCCCACTCTTATCCATTACGGACCTCTCATTTATCCTAAAGATATGTCTGAAATCTTAGTCCATTTGGGTGGCTAAAATAAAATACTGTAAACTGGGCGGCTTATAAACAACTGATATTGATTGTTCGTAGTTCTCAGGCTAGCAAGCCCAAGGTCAAGGGACAGAAGATTCCGCATGTGGTGAGGGCTGCCTTCCCGCTTCATACACAGCCCACACCCTGTCCTTGCATGGGGGAAGGGAACTGGCTAGCTCTCTGGCTTCCCTCTGGCAAAGGCACTAATCCCAACCACTGGGACTCTATTCCCATGACATAATCACCCTGTGAAGACCCACCATCTAATACCATCCTCTTGAAGGTTAGGATTTCAGCATACAAATTTGGGGGAAGGCGATCATGATTTAGTCCATTTCAGTGAGTATGATACTGATGTCCATTTCAGGTACGACTTTTGGTTTGCTGTGCCCGGTTCTCATCTCTTGGTCACACTGAGCACTAATTATTTAGGGGTCTGAGAGCTCATTTTTAAATGGACCCAATTCACTATAGACAGCGTTCCGGAATTCCAATTTGGAAAATAGAGACATCTCACCCATGCCTAGCATCCACCTACTCCTCTTTTCTGCAGGGAGAAAGGGACGCTTGGGGTCTAGTTGGTCTTACAAGTGTCCTTTGGGCTGGAGAAAGCCACAGTCAGTGCCTGGGAGACGTGGGTACAGATGTGGTATGAGGATGAGGGGCACTGAGGTAGGTCTCAGGGCCCAGAATATGGAGCTGAAGGGACGCGCACCAGGATCAGTAGAGAGATGCTGGCCCAAGCCCGGCTGGTACAAGGACATTCTCGGTGAGCAAATTGCTGAGAGAGGCACTAAAACCTGGGCTTTACAAAGCGCCAGAGGACTCCAATTTTACACAAAACACAGTGGGTAAAGCCAGGCAAGGTGTCATGTGTCTGTAATCCCAGAATTTAAGAGGCTGAAACAGGAGGATCAGAGGTGTGAGGCCAGCCTTAGCAACTTAGTGAGGCCCTCGGCAACTTAGCAAGACCCTGTTTCAAAATAAAAAAAAAGAAAGGGCAGGAGGTGTAACTCAGAGGTAGAACGCCCCTGGGTTCAGTCCCCAGTACCAAAAATAAAAAATACATGTAGCAGAGCAGAATCACGACTTACGTACGTGCCTATCTTTAGACTAGATTGAACACTGTTTTAAATAAACGTGTTTCTGCTCATCTTGCATCCCTGCGCATCTGGCACATTGACTCACAAATGTGGATCCTCTGTGCATATCAGTTACATTTTATGAAAAAGCCTCTTTATTCCACAGTCAGAAACCAACAGAGATTCAAGGACCCGGTGACATTTGCAGGCACCAAAACTCACAGTTAGCACCTTCTCCCTTCGCCCACCTGGGACCTGGAACCTGGGTCTCTTCTTCCCTTCAGGTCCCCGCCCTGTGCTCACAGGCAAAGGGTCCACGTGCAGCATCCCCCTCCAGAGGGTTCCTCCACCTCTTCTCAGAATGTCTGCTTTGTTTGAAAGGGGCCACCTCCCCTTCCCCGTTACAAGTCTAAGCCAGCCAGAGCACAGATTTATAAACACATCTCCGTTGAGCCAAGAAAGGACTTCCCATCTGAAATGAACATGGCTCAGTGGTTTTTCCACAGCGGCCCTGGCTTGGGGCCAGCTCTGCTCGCCCTAGGCATGTGGACGGTCTGGTTGGAGCTGGGTCCAGAGGGAGGGATCAGGCCCTGTGGTCCTGGGGCCCATGCGTCCCGCTACCCTACAACAGCAAACTGAAACCCTTTCTGAATGGAAACCTAAAAGTCACACCTTCTGTGTTTGCATGCGACCCACAGCGATGTGGGGGCCAAATCATGATGTTATTTTACCAACTGGATTGAGGCTTAGTTCACCTCCAATGAAATATACCTATTTAAAGCGAGATATGTTTTGACAAACGTACACCTGTGTAACCACCACCATCATTGAGATGTCGGACAAGATGGGCGTGGGGTGGCGCATGCCTGTCATTCCGGTACTTGGGAGGCTGAGACAGGAGGACCGCAGGTTCAAGGCCAGCCTCAGCAACTTAGCGAGACTCTCAGCAACATAGTGAGACCCTGTTTCAAAACAATAAAATCAAATAGGGCCGGAGGTGTAGCTCAGAGGTAGAATGCCCCTGGGTTCCATCCCCAGTAACACACACACACACACACACACACACACACGGTGTAGGGCACTCCAGGAAGTTCTCTTTTGCAGTCTACCTTCAACTCCAGCTCTACACTTTGCTAGACCTTCACGTAAACAATATCAACTAGTATGTCCTCTCTCAAACGTGTCACGTGGCTTCTAGAGCTCATCCTTATTCATCCAAGTGCTTGGTCCTTTTTTAATCCTAAGTAGCTTCTCATGGTACGAATATGCGAGAATTCTTACCTGTTGATGGTGACGAGTTGTTTCCAGTTTGGGGCTGTTATAAAATGAAGCTGCCGTGAACATTCATGTGCAAGTTTTGGGGTGCACACTTTTTGTTTCCTGGGGAAATGTCTGAAGTGAAATTGCTGGGTTATATGCTAAGAGTATGTGTGATTGTGTAAGAACCCATAGCTGTTATCCTGAATGGTTGTACCAACCACTTGAGAGATCAGTATGGAGGTTCCTCAGAAGCGCTGGAATGGAGCGGGGCGCAGTGGAGCGTGTCTGTGATTCCAATACCTGGGACAGGGGACATTGGCGAGCTCACCCAACGTCTGCATTTATTCAGATGCAGAAAGTTTAGTGTGGCCAATGTCACACAAGTATTTTGTGGTACAGATGCACCTAACCCCAGGGTTCCTGACTTCAACATAATTACTAATAAATGAATTTTGCTTTGGCACTGGAGAGCAAACACAGGGCTGTTCTACCTCTGAACCCCAGCCCTTTTCATTTTGAAACAGGGTCTCACTAAGTTGCTGAGGCTGGTCTCAAACCTGCGATCCTCCTGTCTCAGCCTCCCAAGTACTGGGATTACCGGCATGTGCCACCATGCCTATGAATATAAGAATTTGATAACCCGCATATATATTTTTTGCAGGCTTCGGTAGAAAGCCCCTAAGAATAAGAGCGGAGTAACATTTTATTTCTGGGGCATGTTCATTAGCACCCCCCATCGTCCATGTGAGCAAGAGGTGGGAGTGAGCACATCTGAAGGGGCCCTGAGCCTGGGCGTTGGCCTGGGAGCTGCCCCACCCCCATTGTCACAGGTGCACTCCCATTAAGACACAAACCCGGCGACCTGGGCCCAGGCAGCCTGTTTACAGAGCTGTGACTGCTATAAACATTGCCACACAAATTACATTTGCACTCCGGGCTCCAGAATGAGTTCTATAAACTGACAAGTACTTAGGGGCCTGGGTATATTCCTCCGTAATTGCGGCACGCCGTTCCCAGGGGCGTTAATGTTTATAGGAGGCTAGTTAACCTTGTGCAGATTCTGGGACCACAGGGCCCTGCGCCGTTCAGCCACAGAGGCGGAGAATGCGCTTTCGTGCCTGCCGCATGCCTGTGAACGCAGAGTGGACAATTGCGGCCTGTTCTCGGGGCCAGAGCAAGGCCCCTGGATCTGGCCCGCATGACCTCAGATCCCTTGATTGCTCGACCAAGGGCCTGGAGCTCCACTTTCCCTGAACAGCCCCGATTTAATGGGCTGTGATTATTGGTCCTTCGCGGTAGCTCCGTGGTGTTACTGGAGAGAACCGTGTAGTTACACATTCATCTGTAACTTTCCTAGACCCCCTAGGACAGAAGGGGCCATTGTAAACCTTTGAAACACAACCCAGACAGGCTGGGGGCCTGGCGAATGGTTCCAGTCATCCATCGGAAACTGCTTTTTGTCACAGGCTCCAGGGGCAGCGAAGAAGGGCGAGGCGCGGCACTTTTGTTCTGGAAGTTTACAGTCATGGTTTGCAGGTAGACAAGGCAGGCAGGCATGAAAAAATGTAGCAAAACGCATAAGGGAATGGGCTGGATCTCTGCTGGGGAGGAGGTAAGTCCCTTAGCGGCCCAGGGGTGGGCAAGATTGCTCACTAAATCTGCAGGCAGATACAGGATCTGGAACGGCCCTTGGTGGAGGTTGGAATTGGGTAGAGTGGAGTGGGGCGTGCAGATGTGTAAGGCACATTCTGGTCAGAGGGAAGGGACCGATCTGACCACACAGGCCAGCGCTTGGAAAGCGCAGCTGGAGAACCGGGCCAGGCCCACCGCAGGAAGCTCCTGGAGCGCCCTAAGACCCAGGCCACGGAAGGGAGACGGCCATGTAGCCATACTGCATGTGCTTGCTGGATAAGCCTCCGAGGACGTCCTCCCCTGACTCGGACTGAGAAGCAACGTCCGCGCGGTGGCCCTATGCAGTCTGCCCGACCCCAGCAGGCCACCATGTCAAGACCTGCTGCCGGCTGCTCTGCACACCGCCCCTCAGCTGTGCTCGCCCTCAGGCCCCCAAAGGCAAGCTTTGCACACCGCCCCTCAGCTGTGCTCACCCTCCGACCCCAGAGGCAAGCTCCCAGCTCAGGCCCTCTGCACCTCCTTCCGCCTGTCCCGAAACGCCCTTACCTCACCCCGCTGTTCCCCAGTGTCCCCTGTCACTCAGCCTTCCCTGATGGCTCAATCTGATACCGCAACGGCCCCCCACCTTGGGCCCTTTCTAGACGCTTCCTCAGCTCCATTGTTCTCTCTCCAGAAGCATTTCACTGTCTAACCCGTCTGCACACTTATATATCTATCTATGAATGTGTTTTATATATACAGAGAGATAGATATTATGTAGGTATAATTATACTCATATATAGGCATATAATTATAAATTATCATCTAAATTATAATTACAATGTATATACATATAGATATGGATCTATCATTATAATTATATTTATACTATAGGTATATATCTATATAATTATGATTATATTTATATATAGGTATAGATATAGTAGAATGAGTATAATTATACCTATATAATTACTTATTATACCCAATTATTTATTATACCTACATAATTATTTATTTATCATACCTATATATTTATTGAGACTCACATGATTATTTATTTTTGCTTACTGTCCCTCTTCCTCCAGTAGAATGTAAGCTCATGAGGGCATAGAATTTTGCCTCTTTTTCCCTTGATGCACCCTTACAATCTAAAATGATATCTAGACGCTCAATGAATAGTTGCCAACAGACCAGATGAATAAGTGATTTTTAAGAGCACCGATGTAATTAAAAAAAGAACCCCAAGCCACTGCTCTAGGAGAGCCAGGGTGCACACGCACAGCAGGACGCAGAAAGCGCGGTGCGGGAACGAGGCCAGAGGAAGATAGAGATGATTCGATTTATGATTTCTTACTTTCCCGGGGAACAAGAGCAAAACGCATTCTATAGAAATGAAACTTGCAGTTTTTAATTTTGTGGAAACCCCCGAAAAGGTAAAAGCATAAGTGACTCCATCTTGTTTAAAGCTGCTCCATTTCGTGAGAACATTGCAGCCTCCAAACAGGGGTAACAAAGAGCTCAAACATTCCTGCTGACTGGGTCATGCTGACGTTGGGCCCAGGCCTGCTAGGCTTATCAATAGCTGCAGACATTTGCTAATGTGAACACCATGTCCCCGTATCTTGCTTGCTTTGCAGAAGACTTGTACGTGACTGTTCGCACGCCACCTGCGACCACCTGCGCATGGTCTTTTCCCTTATAGACCCCCTCCTTCCCTGGGTTGGGCCCAAAGTGCCTTAGTTGTCTGATTTCAGACCTGAGCCTTCGTCCCGGCTGGTAAATAAAGGCTTCTAATTTGCTTTTAAAACTTCTCTTGTCTCTCTGGTTTTTGTGACAACTCAGTTATGGCAATTTAGCCTTTAACAATTTGGATCTTTTCTGGGGCTGGTGCTGGAAGGTACGATACTCTCCTGGGATACTGGGCAGCGGGAGCTGGGTCGCAGCCCCGTCAGCCATGTGTTCACTGCGGGGGGAGGGACTGGTTCTCGGCAGTGTGCATGTTGCTCAGCTATGATGAATGACAGGTTAGATGTATTCATGCATTTTGACTCATGATACTTTCACCTTATGATGGGCTTATCAGATATAACCCCATTGTAAGTCGAGGAGAGCCGGCACAGGACTCCATAGTCTACATTTATAAAGCAAGTTAAAGCAGGCATCAGGGCTGTTTTGTGCAAGCAACAGAAATCAGATTTGGCTTAGGCAACAGTAACTTACGGGAAAGAATCAGAAGCTCAGAGAATTGATGAAAGTCCAGAAGATCAGGCTGGGAAATGGAGGAGAAGCAAGTAGCCTGGGAGACGCTATGTCACAGCCCACAGCATCCACACATTGCCGGACAGCGTGGTGGGACGCTGCCACAGAGTACAAAGGAAGGACAACGATTTCCACTTTCCTCATTACCCAATTAAAGCCCAATGAGAGCTGGGTGTGGTGGCGCACACCTGTAATCCCAGTACTTGGGAGGCTGAGACAGGAGGACTGCAGGTGTGAGGACAGCCTCAGTAGCGTAGCGAGACTCTCAGCAACCTAGTGAGACCCTGTTTCATAACAAAAAAAAAAAAAATGGGCTGGGCTGGGGGTGTAACACACACACAAAAAAAGCCCAGTGAGGGGCACCCACCTGGACACGTGCCTGCCTCATCATTCATAAAGCCGACTTGTGTTTTGTGGTCCAGCAAGGATTGCCTCTTCCTAGTATCATCACCAGAAGCTTTCTCAACCACTTTTTCCCCTCCAGCCAGTTGGGTAGAATTAGAACCAAATATTTCTCTCAGCTCTGTCAAGAAGTCAAACTTGCTTTCCCTTCTGATGTCTTTACTCAGAATGTCTGAGTTGGGGGATTAAATAAAGGGATTTTGATTTAGGTCTTTTAAGATCTTAACATAATCAAAATAATTCTAAAGACTATACGACACTACTGTTTATATGCTTCTATGTATATACATTGTCTCATTTAAATCACAGCATTTCAAGCTGGGCATGGTGGTGCACGCTTGTCATCCCAGTACATGGGAGGCTGAGACCAGAGGATCTGGGTTCGCGGCCAGCCTCAGCTACTTAGTGAGACCCTCCGCAACTTAGTGAGACCCTGTTTCAAAATAAAGAATAAAAAAAATAGGGCCAGGGGTGTAGCTCGGAGGTAGAATGCCCCTGGGTTCAATTCCCAGTACCACAAAAAAAAATAATAATAATCACAGCATTTCTGTGAGTTCGGTGGGTGTTCTTCTCATTTTATAGATGAAGAAACTGAAAATTAGAGAGTTTAAGCAATTCATTCGAGGTCATAATGCAATGCAAAGACTTATAATTTTTTAAATATATTTTTATTGGTGCATTATAATCTCACATCAAAATGAAGTTCAGAGTGATAGGGACATGCATGCACACAGCACTTGGTGAGCTTCACCCGGGCTCCCTCCCCTTCCCCATACGTGATATTGAGATTGACATTGATAATCACACACACACACACACACACACACACACACACACACACACACATGTAGCGTCAATGGAAGTATTTCCTTCATAAGGTCTCTTTCCCCACCCCCCACTACCACCCTTTCCTACATTCCATCACTCCACTAGGGTGTCTCCTCCATTATCTGAGGTCCCTCTTGTATCCCAATTACTCCCCAGCTTCCACATATGAGAGAAAACATCTGACCCTTCACTTTCTGTGACTGGCTAATCTCACTTAGCATCATGTTCTCCAGGTCCACCCATTTTCCTGCAAATGACATTATTTTGTTTTTCTTGATGGCTGAGTAGAATTCCATTGTGTGTATAGCCCGTAATTTTGTAATCCATTCATCTGTTGATGGACATCTAGGTTGGTTCCATCATTTGGCTATCGTGAATTGAGCTGTTATGAACATGGATATGCATGTATCACTAGAATATTCTGATTTCAGTCCCTTTGGAAAGATGCCCAGGAGTGGTACAGCTGGATCATGTGGTGGATCCATTCCCAGTTTTCTGAGGAATCTCCACACACTGGTCTCCATAGCGGCTGCACTAAGTACTTTTTGAGTATTAAATTCTGTTATGAAGGTAGCCCTCACTGCGTATCAAGCACTACTGTGCACATTACATGTATTTACTAGGTTGATTTCCCCAACAACACTATGAACTGAGTACTAATGTTCTCATTAGTATATGAAGAAACTGAGGCAGGGCCAAAGACTTCATAAAGTAACATAGGTGACATATTTGCCAAACACAGAAACAGGCTCCTACCCCGAGCCTGTGCCCATAACACTCTGTCGCACAGCCTCTCATTTTATTAAATTAGATGATGTTAGATAGAGTACCTCAACCATACTCATGTTTACCCAAATCCCAGAAAATACACATGCTTCTGTGGTTCAAATTCAGAGATTCCGAAGACACAGTGTCTTTCATACTGGTCATTCAATAAATATAACTTACATGAATGAATGAATGAATGAGCCGTCTTTCCCTCACAGGCCCTTTGCAGCCAGGCGTTTTTGTATTTCACACAACACTGCAGCCTCTAGGACTTGAGAAGTTTTCATTTTAATGACAGTCAGTGCATTTGAGTTTCTATTTTGTGTCTTTATTCTGGGCACCAGAGTCCCTTTCCACTGTTTCCCTGCCTCCTGCAGATTCACCCAGGTACAGCAGGATTAAGTACGAAACCAGGGGCATCTTCGTCCTTTGCTATTCGTGTCTAATCTCGCTCTGAGCGGCTCTCTTTGGTCAAGGAGGGGAAAGTCCTCTGGCTTGGACACTAGTCCTGGCAGCACACTCTGCCTGTCCCATTGGACACATGGGTAGGTCATACGCAGGCGACTCCCTGTCTGTGGGTGCCCTTTTCTCATGAATATTGAAGGGATTGGCTTGCAGTGTTTTCTGCCTGTCGACACCAGGCATTGTGTAGACTCTGAGAGCACAGCCATGACCAAGACCCCGTCCTGACCTGGTAGGCTTGCAGCCGATGCTTCTGTTTTGAAAGGTTTGAGTTAGTTCACATAGACACCGTAGCATTTGGGGGAGTATCTTTCAAGGGGAAATGTCAAAAAAAAAAGTGAACTTGATTCAGAACTACATGATTTGGAATCAGAAAACCAGTCGGGAACCTACAATGGAATCAGATTTGGAATCAGAAGCTACAGCGATTGTGTTTCCATGAGATGAGGAGGGTCTGGCTGAGTAGTGCTCACAAAGCAACAGGCTTTGGTTTTCCATCATCTAAATCCTTTGGGGAGTGGATATTTAATATCATATAGTCAAATGAAAACGTTGCAGAAAGAACTGGATGTGTATAAGCACAAAGCGGACTTTCACATAGTAGATGATCAAATAAACATTTCAATTTTGTGTGGGGGGAAGGGGGAGGGGGTACTAGGGATCGAACCCAGGGGTATTCTACCTCAGAGCCAAGCCCCCAGTCCTTTTTAATTTTTTTTGTTTTGAAACAGGGTCTCGCTAGATTGCTGAGAGTCTTTCCACATTGCTGAGGCTGGCCTTGATCCTGTGATCCTCCTGACTCAGCCTCCTAAGTACTAGGATTACAGGCGTGCACCCACACCCGATTCTAAACATTTCAATTTTTAAATTTCTTTAAAGGACTGCAAATGTCCTAAATCACACATGCATAGACTACATTGCCAGTTGTACCTTTAAAATATTATGTTTCAAAGAGCAGTTATATTTCAGAGATAACTAGATCAAGAATAGTGAAACTATGAGAGGTCACCCGCCCTATCTGTCCTATTCACCTAGAAAAGACCTTGCCAAGAATGAGTATTTCAGCTTCTCCTTGAAGAACAAGATCAAGTCAGATTTGCTAAATTCAGACTAAGCACTAAACATCACTTTAAAAAATGCAGATGCAAAACCAGGCATAGTAGTGCACGCCTGTAATCCCAATACTTGGGAGGAGGCTGAGGCAGGAGGATCACAGGTTTGAGGCCAGCTTTGGCAACTTAGCGAGGTCCTTTGGCAGATTTTTTTTTATATTGAATGTACTTGATGAATAATTTAGGGGAAAAAAAGGAGACAATTTTGGGGGAGATGAGCTGTGCCCCAGGAGAGGGCACAGCTCATCTCAATCCAATTTGAGATTTCAATATTCCCATGAATGGTTTACTTTCCAGGAGTCAGATCACTGACTGCCATTGAGACTTTCACCTGCAGATGGCTAGTCAGCCAGTGTCGACTGGGTCGTCCTGCAGCACCGAGGTGGCTCAGAAAATGGTCATCAATCAAAACACAAGATTTTAGTCACACTAGTTCATAGGACAGCTTTACTCCAAGTCTGGCATTGGATTTATTCTTGGAAAAACACATAGATCTATCTACCTTGGAGGAAAAAGAACCCCCCATAAGGGTCCCAGATTTTATGAGTAAACCATTCCATTCCCCAGCCCTGCCATTTCACACCTCCGAGGGCTCTCTAAACATCAACCAAAAAAAAAAAAAAAAAAAAACGCCAAGGATTTGATGAGGAAAATGGTGTTAAGTCTCATGTTGTTTCAGGAATTTCCCAATATGCACTAAATTAACTTTTGGGCCATATGAGGCCGAGTGGTAGGAAATGGTTCCATTGGACCCAGATGGCGGTGCTAATGTTCCTAACAGCTGTGGCGCACACACGAAATGAGATTGGGATTAACACTTACCTTCAGAGCGGTCGCGCCGGAAGGGATGGCTTCTCTGTAATATACACCCAGCTTCGCTTATGTCTCTGAAACCACGTGACCTCACAGATCTTGGGAACATTTCATCCAGGAAATCTGAACTTGGGCAGAAACCATAAAGCATCAGGTACATGTTAAGCAGGAATTTATCTGCTTTTTGTCTGAAGGGGCCCCACACTCATCCAGCTTGTGTCTGACTCCGAGTGAAATGTTTACAGGCGTGCTGCTTTCGGAGGCTCAGTTACAGACCCATACAGGTGGGGTGTGAAATGTTTCTGCCCATCTACCACCTGCCGAACCCCAAATTCCAAGTGCACCCAGACCTGAGATCATTTGCATCGCCATGAGCTTTAGTGCTGATCTCGGGATGGCAACCAAAGGAGAATTAAGCACCCCAGTACCCCTGCTGTCTCACCTTGGGAAAGAGAAATACTTCCTTTAGCAAAGTTGCCACTTTACAACTTCTGGAACTCTCTCTCTCTCTCTCTCTTTTTTTTTTTTTTCTTGCCGTACTGGGGATTGAACTCAGGGGCATTCTACCTCTGGGCTATATCCCCAGCCCAATTTTTTATTCTTTATTTTGAAACAGGGTCTCGCTAAGTTGTGGAGGGCCTCACTTTGACATTATTCTCTGAACTATGGCTCGATCATTCAAACAGATTTGCAACTATATTCTTGGTTATTTGATTTATTTATTTATTTTTAGCTAAACCCAATGATTTAGGAAGGTGATCAAGTTGGGTGATATGATATGTCAAAATGAGGTGTGACTTTTAATTAGTAAGGTGGATTTTATTTTATGGCTTATACATGTGGTCTTAAGGTAGTTCCAAAAGTTCTCTTTCTGTTAATGCCAATATTGTAGCAATTCGAATGCTTAAATTCTGGAATGTCTGCTTAAAAGCCAATCAGTTTTACTACCTCCCAGTGCAGTTTCTACGTGACCCTAATGAAGACAAATTTATAGAAGGGGATCAAGAAGCCTGTCAACTCAGAATTCCTGGTGTCTGACTCTATTCTTCAGTTTTCAAGATTATTAGATAAAAGCTCATATTTTGCACTGTTTTTCTATATTATCAAAGATCTACCAACTGGCTTTAAATGACCTTCCATATTTCCCTTTTATGTTCTCAAAGTCTATGGTTCATCTTTTGTAAAAAAAAAAAAAAAAAAGGACGAAAGCTTGGCAACTTAAACCTAAGAGAAGTTCAAGTTTCAGGGGTCCAAGGTTGGGCTAGTGACTCCAGCACTCTGAAGTTCTGAGGTCCTTCAGTCTCTTTGTTCTTCTTTCCGCCATGGACGGCCGCCATCTTGTTTCCCAAGATGGCTGCCCCAGTACCAGCCAACACATCCACATAGCAGCCAATGGGTAAAGAAGGAAGAGAAATCACACTTCCTTCAAGAACACAGCCTCAATTCCCCAGGCCTGAATGGAGCTACAAGCAAGCCTAAGAAAATAGAGTTTAACACTCAAGCATGTGTCCAGTTGCAACGTGTGGTTTTTTGTTATTAAAGTAAAAAGGAAAAGATGGACATTGGGAGACACAAGCAGTCTCTGATAACACAAAAATCCTTGACAAACTTTTATTTAATGTGATAGATGGCTTTAGTTATGACCGAAGAATTAGGGAAGGGATAGAAAAAAAAACGACATGAGAAGTAAGGGGGACAGTCAACGTGGGTCTGTGGACTGTCTAAGCTTTCCTCAGGAACTTCCAAAACGAGTTATGCCATCTCTCAGAATGGACACAGTCTGCTGGCGTTTACATATTAAAGGAGAAACAGCCTGAGAAATCTGTAGAACGCGGGCTAGCTTAAGCTATCCCCCCATTACACAAGAGCATTTCCAGTTCTGAAATCCCAACCGTTCACCCATCAGGGCAGAAAATGATTCTGACATGTTTGTTTTTCAACAAATGGCAGAGACCAGAGAGGGATCATGGTTAAAGGAGAGTTAAATAATGTAAGAGCATGTGGGATTACTAGAAAACAAGTTGGAGGGAATCATTAACTCCCTGTAGTACTTAGTTGGCAAATACTGCAGAGTTAGCACTCTAATTACACCACAAAGTGAAAAGCGCATTTAATAAGTTTAAGATCAAGAAATTCCACAACATCTGGACCTATCACCACATCATGTGGATTGATGTCTCCAACTCAGGAAATACTGCTTGGCCAGGATTTCTCTCCTCTGACATCAATACTTGAATACTTAGGAGAATATCCATCTCATTGCTAAGATTCCCCAAGTCCAATTGGACCCAGAAGACCAGAACATTAGGCTGAGGATTTTCCTTAATGTGTATGTGTTGATAATCAACATTGCATATGTTTGGAGTTACCCTTATAAAGAGACTCTGACATTTAAAAAAAATTGAAATCATGAGAGATAATTTTCTGAGCCAACATAGTGGAAATGTCATAGAAAAACAAGCTAATGTGATAAAGAACTATGTAAAATCTGCTTTCAAATACTGCTAAAAAGTCAACAGATGTAGCTGAGAGTGGCTAAGACAGGATGAGTCTTCAAGGATGAGGTTCAAGGACAGCCTCAGCAACTTAGTGAGGCCCTCAGCAATTTAGTGAGACCCTGTTTCCAAATAAAAAATAAAATAGGGTATCTATGTTTATAGCTGCACAATTCACAATTGCCAAACTATGGAACCAGCCAAGATGTCCATCAACAGATGAA
>PVJS01040284.1:0-18517 GCA_004027185.1 Glis glis
AAAAAAAAAAAAAAAAAGTTTCTCTAAGGAACATATGCAAATGCCCAATAAGAACATGAAAAGATGTGCAGCATCATTAACCATCAAAAAATAAAAATGGCCAGGCATGATGGTACACGCTTGTAATCCTAGTACTTGGGAGGCTGAGACAGGAGGATCGCAGGTTCAAGGGCAGCCTTAACAAGTAGTGAGGCTCTCATCAACCTAGTGAGACCCTGTTTCAAACTAAACATAAAATAGGGCTGGGGGTGTAGCTTAGAGGTAGAATGCCCCAGGCTCAATCCCCAGTACCACACACACACAAAAGGGGAAACACTGAGATGCTACTTCACATACATTACGTTGGCTGTAAGAAAAAAGACAGATGATAACCAGTGTTGGCAAAGATGTGGAGAAATCAGAACCTTATGCATTGCTGGGGTGTACAGTGGTGCAGCCTCTTAGAAAAACAATAGGCAATGTTTCAAAGGGTTAAACACGGAGTTACCAAATAACTCAGCAATTCTATTTCTAGGTATATATAACCAAGAGGAATGAAAACTATGTGTGTATGTCCACATTCAAGAAAGTTCACAGCGGTTTATTCATAATAGCCAAACACTGAAGGGGGGGAAGAAAAACGTCCATCAGCATGAAAACAGATCAACTGCAGTATATGCATACAATGGAATGTCACAGGCAAATAAAAATAAACACCCGATATATGTAACAACATGGGTGACTCTCACAAACTTTATGTTGAGCGTGATAAGCCTGACCCAAAATAATATCACTATTCCAAATATTCTGAGAAAAGTGAGAAGGTATGGGTGCTGAGAAACATCAGAGTAACAGTCACTTCAGGATGAGAGATATGGATAGTGACAGGAAGTAGCTTAAGGGAACCAACCTCCTAGGGGTTCAGGAAATGTCCTATTTGATGTAGGTGTGTGTGTGTGTGTGTGTGTGTGTGTGTGTGTGTGTAAAAGACGAGCTGTATCCTCAATATTAGTGTACTATGTACCTCACTGAATTTATTTTTTACATCGATAATTTTAAATAATGAAGGAAAAATACTTTACATACAATATTATACTACATAGCTTTAAAACATGTTACATACCTATTAGTAGAGAAAATAACAATGAGAATGCAATATATTTGAATTTTAAAGCAGGGAGGTCAAAAGCCCAAGATGCGGAGTCAGAATGACACGTCTGAATCCACGGTTTCTCGCTTACTAGCTCTATGACGCCTCTAACTCTTGGTTCTTCAGCAGTAAGATGCTGATAGTAACATACATACATCATGGGATTGATGCCATGACTAAAAGAGAGAATGTACATAAAATGCTTGGCACACGGTAAAAACGAAAATGTTTTCTATCCTCTCTCTCCCTCCCTCTATAAATATCATATTAATGACATTACAGATGGTTTTACTTACTGCTTTGTAGTTTCCTTGTGTTTTTTGAAATCTTTTACAATACAGACAACCACCAAGGTATTCACTGAAAGGACATGTTGCTCTGTGCTACTTTATAAACCATAAAGGTATGTAATTTATAAATCATGAAAGTCCTTAAATATTTCTGCCCCACTCAAACAAAATGTTTTTCTTTTTTTTTTTTTTTGTGGTCCCGGGGATTGAACCCAGGGGCATTCTACCTCCAAGCTACACCTCGGTCCTATTTTTTATTCTTTATTTTGAAACCGGTCTCACGAAGTGCGGAGGGCCTCACTAAGTAGCTGAGGCTGGCAGCGAACCTGGATCCTCCAGTCTCTGCCTCCCAAGTATTGGGATTATAAGCGTGCACCACCATGCCTGGCGCTAAAATGTTTTTCTTTTGACTTGTAATAACACCCAATAAACCAGCAAACAGTGTGGAGACCCAGGCAAGGCGCTCTCACCCCTCCCCCACTCATTTACTGCCTTAATGCTACTTTACAACAAATCTGAGAAAGACTACCAACATCCAAATACCCCCCCTTTTTTGTGTGGTACTGGGGAATGAACCCAGGGGCATTCTAACTCTGTGTTCACTCCCCAGCCCTTTTTATTTTGAAATAAGGTCTTGCTAAATTGCTGAGGCTGGCCTTGAATTTGTAATCCTCACATTTTAGTCTCCCAAGTACTGGGATTACAGGTGTATGTCACCACATCCGGCTCTCCAAATATCTTTTAATGTACTTTGAAGATACTTTTAATCTTTCTTCATGGATTAAAAAATCAAACTTAGTCAAGAAATCAGAAAGGTGTGTGTGGGTGCACACCCACATGTGGGCATAAACCATATCCTAATCCCAAATATAGTAAAGACGTAAAGTTGAACTAAAGATCCATACCAAGCAGTGGAAGAACTGTGTCCTCAGTACTGCCAGACAATAAATGAAGTCTAAAAAGACGCTTTCTTAGATATAAAATAGAATTATAGGTTCCAATTCCATCAGTCACAGAATGCAAAAACTATAGGACAATGAAAGAGTGTATGAGAAATACTGCAGAGTAAAAATGACAGGAAAACACAGAGCAGGCTCTGACATCTCTCTAATTACTACTTCACTTCAGACTAATGGTAAAAATTATTCTTCAGCTAGTTGATAACATCAGCCTGCCGATGCTGGGTTAGAACCAAGATCTGCAGCCAAGCAAATAGTTCTAATAAAATTGATTTTCCTTTTTGGCAACCAATAGGCCAGTCAATGATAATGTTGTTTAAGAAAGATTGAGTCATGAGGGAGATGAACCTTTCCTTCCATTATTACATTTGTATTGTCTATATTTGAAAGCATTTTTTTTTCAATAACAAAACCAAAGAAGAAATTACAAGGAGAAAGCTATTCTGAGAGCTGATCTCCAGAAACCCTCTGACTTGGAAGCATGTTATCAACTCAAACTGACGAAGCCAAAAGCATTCCCAGTAGCTGAAGTTAGAGAGTCGAGATTGTGATTGTCAATAGCAAGGCAAAGCAAGGCTGGGGCAACACACACTGATGATGTGAGCGCAAAGAGGGCAAGGAGCCACTGTGCAGCACCCCGTCCTAAGCCATCCTCAACACCTACAGGAACTGAAAGAGCATGGCACAAGACCCAACAGAAAAACAGAGGAGGCAATGGAAGAAAGCAGATACAGACTGACATGCACAGAGGAGTTGAGACTACGAGAAAGAAGACTTCAAATCATGAGAGAAAAAAACACTGACTATTCAATAAATATTATTGGAACAACTGGCTACAACTGGCTAGTCATCTGGACAAAAACAAAGTTGGCATCATCTGGCCAGTCTCAGCAACTTAGCAAGACCCTCGGCAACTTAGTGAGACTGTTTCAAAATAAAAAATGTAAAAATAAAAAAGGGCTGGGGTGGCCGGGTGTGGTGGCGTACGCTTGTAATCCCAGTACTTTGGGAGGCAGAGACCGAAGGATCCGGGTTCGCGGCCAGCCTCAGCTCTCTCTCTCTCTCTCTCTTTCTCTCTACTTAGTGAGGCCCTCCACAACTTCGTGAGACCCGGTTTCAAAAATAAAGCATAAAAAAATAGGGCCGGGGGTGTAGCGCGGAGGTAGAACGCCCCTGCGTTCAATCGCCGGTACCGCAAAAAAAAAAAAAGGCTGGGGTATACCTTAAGGTAGAATGCCCCTGGGTTCAATCCCCAGTAAAACATACATACACAAACACAGAAAAAAAAAAAAAAACAAGGGAAAGTAACAAGTGTTGATGAGGACGTGGTAAAACTGGAAGCATCCTTTACTGCTGGCAGGAATGTAAAATGGTGCAGCTCCTGCAGAAAACATTTGGAGGGCTCCTCAAGCAGTTAAACATCAAATTACCATAGGACCCAACAATTCCACTTGTAAGTAAATAACCAAAGGAACTGAAAACAGGTGCTAAAACAAACAAAATACAGAAATATTTATAGCAGCATTATTCACAACTGTCAAAAGGTGGGCACGATACAATTGTCCATCAACTGATGAATTTTTAAACAAAATGTGGGAAATCCATACTGTTCAGCCGTAAAAAGGAATGAAGTATTGTTACATACTACGACATGGATACACCTTGAAAATATGTTAAGTGAAAGATGCCAGACAGGAAAGAGCAAATATTTCATAGTTCCATTTATATGAAATATCAGAATAGGCAAATCCACAGAAAAAGAAAGCAGATTAGTGGCTGTCGAGGTCTGGGGCTTGGCGGAAATAGGAAGTGACTGCTTCATGGGTAGAGGGTTTCCTTTTGGGGTAACGACAATGTTATTGGAATACACAGTAGTGACTGTTGCATAATATTGTGAATTGTACTAAATGTCTCTGAACTGTAGGCTTTAAAATGGTTAATCTCACAAATTTTGTTATGTGAATTTCAATTTTCAAAGAACGGTCCCTCTTTATCACTCTTACCTGACAATTAATGTCAGCTTTATATCGTAGCAAAACTGTCACTAGTTCCTTATGTCCTCGATCACATGCCCAATGGAGAAGAGCTCTGCCCTAAACACACAGAAAAAGAAATGAATTAACAGAGTTGTGTGACCATATAAAAGATATAATGTTTTAAAAAAGATAAAACAATCAACTGGAATCCCTGAGTTCTGCTTCTTGCTCTATTATATGGTGGTCCAATGAGCAATTTCCTCACCTACAGAATGGAAACAGTGATAATAACAACAATGATATCAAGAATATTTGTTGAATGAATGAGCTACAAGAAAATGCTTTGTAAATTTTCAAGTTCTTTATAAACATAAAATAGTTTTCTTAAATTATTATGTTTACTTCTTCCAGCAAAAGAAAACTTATGGACTAAAAAAAGTATTTAAATGTACTATATCTAAATTTCCTTAAGTTTATTCCTTAAAAAAGTAAGATATAAGCTGGGCGTGCTGGCGCACGCTTGTAATCCCAGTACTTGAGAGACTGAGACAAGAGGATCGCAGGTTAGAGACCAACCTCAGCAACTTAGTGAGGCTCTCTGCAACTTAGTGAGACCCTGTTTCAAATAAAGAATAAAAAATAGAGCCGGGCGTGGTGGCGCACGCTTGTAATCCCAGTACTTTGGGAGGCGGAGACTGGAAGATCCGGGTTCGCAGCCAGCCTCAGCTCTCTCTCTCTCCCTGTCTTTCTCTCTCTCTCTCTCTACTTAGTGAGGCCCTCCGCAACTTCGTGAGACCCGGTTTCAAAATAAAGTATAAAAAATAGGGCTGGGGGTGTAGCGCGGAGGTAGAACGCCCCTGGGTTCAATCTCTGGTACCGCAAAAAAAAAAAAAATAAATAAATAAATAAAAATAAAAAATAGGGCTGGGGTGTAGCTTGGAGGTAGAACGCCCCTGGGTTCAGTCCCCAGTACTGCAAAAAGAACCAAAACTAAACAAAACAAAAAAGAAGCCTACTTGGTCCAAAGAATAAACAAACCCCACAAAGCTCAAGGCTTTTCTGAAGTAATAAGTGATGTATGGTTTAACAAAATACTTTTTGAGGGTTGTGACGATGTTCTTAATTTATAAAGAATAAAACGTTTTTCCCCATTAAGTTGAAATCCCTGCTTTGTCATTATAGAGAAGATTTAAACAGACTTATAAGCCGGGACAAGAATGGTTTTAAAGCAAAAAGTACCTTTTAAGAAAGCTTTTTTAAGCCTGCCTACACTCTGTATCAGTCAGACTCTTCATACAACTATTAGTTCAACTAATTAAACCAGGATCTATTCTTGAAACAAACAAACAAAAAACAGAAGAACAGCTTTAAAAATTCTCCTTTTTTCCATTTTATTTGTTTGAGTTGCTTTTATTTACCTGAGAATATCTAGTTTCCAATAGGCTTATACAAAATCCTAAGTGGGTGGGAAGCAAAAACTGTGAAAACATGGGCAAATCATTCACAACCTGTTGTAGTAGAAAAATTATTTTATGATACTTTGTTCAGAGCCCACTAAAGTTTTTTAAAAGGAAACATTTCCAAAAGCCCAGCTTAAGAAAATGTATTTTTGAATACCAGAGAAGCATTTCCTATGTTAAAATTTTTTTCTCTTTCTCTCTCTAATGTGTACTAATTTGCTATTACTAGGGCACTAATTAAAAAAATCCTCCACAAGGATGGATATTTTAATGAGACTCTTTGAACAAATATCAATGTATAAAAATATTCTATAGTTCAATGTAACTGTTTCACAGCTTTTTGCAGTAAAAGGATCAGATAAAATTTCAAAGTCTCTATCATTTTTAGTTCTAAGTGTACATTTTATGACTACTACGTTAAACTATTAATAAGAATTACTACATAGTCAAGGTGGTGTGTGATACTTACATAGAACAAATACCAGAACTACCTAACAGTTCTAAGTAGGGAAACACAGTATTAATATATCTAGTACTTTTACCATAAGAGGTACACATAATTTCTACTTCTCAACCAGGTTCTTAATTTTTCCTTAGGTTTGACCCAAGAGGGTCACATCAACTAATGCTGAAATATAAATCCTTAGCTATTTCAATGGGAAAGCAGACAAGCAACATATTTTACTGTTAATGGGAGTTATATTTTAAATTTGCTATATGTGGTGCCAAAAATTTACTTTAGGGGGAAACACCTATGACTGGACCTCAGTAGTGATTTCCACTTTGGATCTATTTTCCAGAAGGGTGGACACATACAGCGATGTTTTAAGAAGGATGATGTGCTCTCAGACACTTACAGTATGCTTTTTAACACGTGTTTTGACCTATAATGTAATTAATTTTTGTAGCACATTATTTTAATGGTACACTAATTAACCTTGAATTAGAATGAATTCTCTGACAATGACTTTCTGCAGAAGTGCTGAAGATATCTACATTATGGCCACCTAATGATTAATATTTTATGCAGTACAAAAAGCTCAAAAACAAAAGTAGGGTCAAACATAGTTACAAATAAACATAGATAAAACAAATCAGGCTTTGGAATTTTCATCTTCATGATGCTCTATATCCTTTACTTCTTCAAATTATGAGTTTCCTGAATATGCTCTAATTTAAGATTATTGTTCAAATAATAACATAACCAGTAATTTACAGAGATGCTATCCTGTAAATAAATAATTATGTCAAAATCAGGAAACACACACCCTGGTTTCTGTCTCTTTGTTGACCACAAACATACCTAGACCAATACAATGCAATTATTCAATCATTTTAGATACAAGATTCCATTATCTCTCCTCCAGAAGGAAATTCATGGGTTAGTAATTCATAGTAAAGCCATATTTGTTTAAATACTTTATCCAAAATTTTAATATATTTTACCTAATTATATGTATAATTGTTTTAAAGAGACAAAACAATCACTTATGTATTTTCAAGTTAAATATATTTTTACTGCTATCCAAAACACAATTCATTGTTTGTTTCTAGTTTTTAAAACCCTTCTGGATATATATCTAAGAAGTATTTAGGAGATGGTGGTCTGTTAGGCCACAAGACTACAGGTCTCGTGTAGTACTGGAAAGCTCTGGATAAGTTCTGAAATTCAAATAAGGTAAAATACAGTGTGTATATGTGTGTGGGTGAGAGAGTTCTCATCTATTAACCATTGGTGTTAACACTGTCCTACCTCAGACAGACGAATGACTCTAAAGTGCTTTCAAAGTGCAGAGTAGCAAGTAACCTATTAAGTGGTATTACTTTCCAGGCTTCTCGAAAATACATAGAGTGGGTCTTAATATTTTAAATGCTTCTTTGATATTCTTAATTACTTGTTCTTCAACCATGTAGAATTTTTTGAAATTAGATTTTTCTCCTACATATTACAAAATTAAATAAAGAGATTCTACTCTATTATAAAATGAGTTTTGATGTTCTTATGGTATTTTGAGATCAGATACAAAGCATATATACCATATATACAGTAGATAAAAACATGGCCAAGTTGGCATATTTAAATTTCTGAGAGTTGTCACTTTGCCATTTTATCAAAGATGTAGGTATGGTACTGTCCAATTAGCAAATGAAATACTACAAACAGGTCAGCCTGAATTTCTCTCTGAAAAAATTTGGGTTTCTATTTACAATTACAATATTGACTTTGTCTACCAATAACATGCAGTGTCAGTGTCTTCTCTATCCTACCCCTGTCTTCTGTTATTTGCTGCTGCTGCTGCCAGTAACAGCTGGCCACTGTGAGAACTCCCCCACCTGCAACAACCAGAAACTACATGCGCCTCCTGCTTCCACATCCCTCTCCACAGTGAGGTGACAGTGTTGCTTCAAAACCAAGAGAGGAGGAAGATTGGGAGACAGTTGAAGATCTCAAGATAATACCTAGCACAGAAGCCAATGACTCCTTGTGGGATAATTTACTTACCAACATTAAAAAAGAAAACCAAGGGCTGAGAGTGTAGCTCAGTGGTAGAGTGCTTGTTAGAATGCATGAGGCCCTGGATTCAATCCCCAACACTGTGTGCATGTGTAAATAAATAAATCAGCAATCATTTGATCTCTTTGGTAATACAGGGTAAGGAGAAATGGTTGCTAAGCTGTCAGAGAACTGAGAGGTTTTAAAATACACTACGTTAAAAAAATCCCTTCACAATCTGGGCATGGTGACGCATGTTTGTAATCTCTGTACTTGGGAGGCTGAGACAGGAGGATCGCGGGTTCGCAGCCAGCCTCAGCTACTTAGTGAGGCCCTCTGCAACTTAGTGAGACCCTGTTTCAAAATAAAGAATAAAAAATAGGGCTAGAGGTGTAGCTTGGCGGTAGAATGCCCCTGGGTTCAATTCCCAGTGATACACACACACACACACACACACACACACACACACACACACACACATCCTTCACGACCATTTACTCAACTCTATTAGTGACTTAAGGATAAAGGAATAAGGAGGAAATTATTTCATCCTGTATAAAATAGGTAATAATAGCAATAAGAATAACAATTCTTTTTTTTCGTGAAAAAAGCCCAGGTGTCTATCATAAGACAATGGATAGGAGCCAGGCATGGTGGTGCACACCTGTAATCCCAGTACTTGGGAAGCTGAGACAGGAGGATCACAGGCTTGAGGCCAACCTCGGCAATTTAGCGAGACCCTCAGCAACTTAGTGAGACCCTGTTTCAAAATAAGAAAATAGGACTGGGGTATAGCTCAGAAGTAGGATGTACCCAGTAACCCCCCCCCCCACACAAAAGACAATGGATAAATAAATTGTGGTATATTCACGTAATGGAACATTACTTAGGAATAAAAAGAAAGTACTGATCTATAACATGGATGAATCTCAAAACCAATATGCTGAATGAATGAAGCCTTACACAGAAGTATATATTCATGATTCCATTATAGAAAGGTCTAAAAGCAAAATTAATCCATGATAGAGCATATCAGAACGGTGGTTTCCTTTTTGGAGTTGGGAGAAAGGATGGGCTGGGAAGGTACACAAGGGAACTTTATGGGGTTATAGCAATATCCGGGATCTTGATAGGAACTTCAGTTACACAGGTACATGTATTTATCAAAATTCACCGAGTGTGCACTTCAGATTTGTGGATTTCACTGTATATAAATGTAATCTTGAAGGAGAAACTAAACTAATCCTGAATTCTAGTTAATTCTATGTATGCTGAAGCATCTAGAAAGAAGCATACTGCTGCCTGCATACTATAAAATACATAAAAAATGAGGTAGATGGATGGATGGATGGAGAGATGGATAGATATTCATAAAGCAAGCATAGTAAAACATTAGTGGCACAATCTAGGTGGTGGGAATACAGATTTAATGTAAAATGTATGTTTAATGTAAAATGTATGTTTAACATTTTTTTCATAATAAATTGCTGGAGAAAACCAAACAAAAACTTGTACAGCTGTGTCCACAGAACCATTATTCATAAGAGTCAAAGGGTAAAAGTAAACCAAGTGTCCATTGGATGGTTATTTGAATAAGAAAAATGTGGTAAACACATAAAATAGAATATTATTCAGTTTTTTTTTTTGTGGTACCGGGGATTGAACCCAGGGGCATTGTACCTCCAAGCTACACCCCCGGCCCTAATTTTTTATACTTTATTTTGAAACCGGGTCTCACGAAGTTGCGGAGGGCCTCACTAAGTAGCTGAGGCTGGCCGCGAACCTGGATCCTCCGGTCTCCGCCTCCCAAGTACTGGGATTACAAGCGTGCACCACCACGCCCAGCCTATTATTCAGTTTTAAAATGTCAGAAAATTCTGATACATACTACAACATGGATGAACCTTGAAGACATTAAGGAAAATAAACCAGACAACAAAGTCAAATATTATACGATTCCACTTATATAAAATTTGTAGAGTATTTAAATGCATAGAAATAGAAAAGTAGAACGGTGGCTGGCAGGAGCTGAGGGTACAGGAGTGGAGAGTTCGTGTTCAATGTGTAGAGTTTCAGTTGGGGAAGATAAAGTTCTAGAGCTGGATGATGGTGATAGATGCACAACCATGTGAATTTTTTTTCCTTGTGGCGGTGGGGACTGAGCACAGAGGCATTCTACCTTGACCTATACCCACAGCCCCCTCCCTTTATAAATTTTGAAATAGGGTCTCGTGAAGTTACTATGGCTGGCCTCAAACATGTGCTCCTCCTGTCTTGACCTCCCGATTGTTGGGATTACTGTGCCTGGCTACCATTCTTAATGCCACAGTACTGTACACATAAAAATGATTAAAATGATAATTTTGCTACATACATTTTACTACAATTTAAAAAACAAAAAATAAATTGTCAAAGCTCACAAGGTTTAAACTACTTTCACTGTTTTCTGATTTTTGTATTAAATATGAGTTTCTGTTGTAAAGTATGACCATAGGCTTGATTTTTATTTTTATTTATTTATTTTTGTGGCACTGGGGATTGAACCAGGGGTATTCTATTTCTGAGCTATTTTATTTTTTGTTTTGAAACAGGGTCTCACTAATTTGCAGAGGGCCTCACTAAGTTGCTGAGGATGACCTCGAACCTGTGATCCTCCTGTCTCAGCCTCTTAAGTACTGTGATAACAAGCATGCACCACCATGCCTGGCTAGCCTTGATTTTTAAATTGTCTGCATCAGTGCAAATGGGCATAATTAGACAGTATGTAATGCATTTCTTAATCCTTGGTGTGAATAAACAAAGTTCCTTCAAATTAATCTTAATCAGTTATATAACCCAAACAACACATTCTAACACAGAAAGTTATTTAAGAGGATAACTTTTCTCAAATCTTAAATAAAAGCATAAATTTAGCCTTGGTATATTGACCTCAAAATTGACTCTTCAATCTTTTGCTTCTCTGTTACTGAATACTGTCAGTTTTTCCAGAGTTTGCTAGTTTCTCAAACCCAAAACACGTAAATTATATTCTAACATGAGCCACAGATTTAAAACAAAACTAGGAAGGAAAGGAATAGGACTCAAGTGAAAGGTGATCTCCTCCAAAATATTTGAAAGAATCAACATATGGAAATATATGGAAAATGGCTAATAACAATTGTGCCTTCAAAAAGAAGAAAGGAAAGGCCCCTTACTAAAGAAGCAGTTCAACCAAAGGAGTGCACAGCATGAGAATCTATGGAACACCCGTGCGCCAGGTAGGAGCACTTTTGGGTGGGCCTTATGATAGCTACATTGGAGTGATGATACCTATTTTGTTAAAATAATACATTGCTACATTTATTCTAAAACAAATTTAAATTACTATGAAGATTTAAGATACATTTTTTTGGTACTGGGGTTGAACCCAGGGGTGTTCTGAGCTACACTCCAGCCCTTTTTTCATATTTTTTTATTCTGAAACAGGATCTCACTAAGTTGCTAAAGCTGGCCTCAAACCTGCGATCCTCCTGTCTCAGCCTCCCAAGTACTGCGATTACAGGCATGTGCCACCAGGCCTCCGTCTGTAAAATACTATTTAAATATCATTAAGCATGTATTTAGTGTCCATGTATATGGCACTAATCTGAATAATTTGTGTGATAAGAAGTATGGAGACAATTTGTGCCTAATGTTTCGTAAGAAATATTCAAGCCGGGCATGGTAGCACATGCCTATAATCCTAGTACTTGGGAGGCTGAGACAGAAGGATTGCAGGTTCAAGAACAGCCTCAGCAAGTAGTGAGATTCTCATCAACCTAGTGACCCTGTTTCAAGATAAAATAAAATAGGACTGGGGTTGTAGCTCGGAGGTAGAATGCTCCTGGGTTCAATCCCCAGTAACCCTTCCGCCAACACAAGAAATATTCTGCTCATATCTTAAATATTCTTTACAAATTATATCATCCTTTCCCCGTAAAAGATATTTTCTTGGAAGAATTGTAAATACTTGGCATGTGTGAAGAGCTGTAGTAATATGGCTCAAAGATAAAAATTGAACCAATATTTTAAAGAATAAACAGGCTTTAAGATCTTCCCTTTCTCTTCATATTCTCTACCTCAATTTCTAAGCATTTTGCAAATAACTAAAAACATAAAAGAAATAGTAATTTAAATAAAAAGTCAGTATATATGACACCATGTTGCTATAAACTTGGAACTTGAGACATCTGATATATAGATAACTCCCTGAACAGTAAGTATAACTATAAAACTTTGTTCTCTTATGTAAAATATAGATAATGTCTTAGTTATTTTATCAGTAGGAAACACCACATAAATTTCTCAAATTAGAAACATATGCCTTATGCTGGGGATGCAGCTCAGTGGTAGAGTGCTTGTGCTTGGGGTTTGATCTCCAACACAGCAAAAGAATACAAAAGAAAAAAGAAAAATATATAGGATTTACTATATTAATAGCAATTATAATTTAAATGAATAAATGATATACATAAGGAGCTATACTTATGCATAGTAAAGAAACTTCATTATGAAACACTAATATATATAATATATATATGTTTTTAATTTTATTTTATTAGTGCATTGCAATGATACATCTTGAAGGATTTCAGGGTGGTTGACATATACATGCACTTGTCGGTCAATTAGCCCTCCCCAATCCCCCCTCACCTTCCCCCTCCCTCCTTACCATTTTCAGCATAGTAGTTGACTTTGATATCTTTGGGTAAGTCCATCCTGTGCACCAGTTTGTTTCCCTCTCCTTCCCTCCCTTCTCCCCCAGTTAGTTCGCCTTCTTCACTCATCTGAGGTTTTCTCTCTTCCTCTGGAGTCCCTCCTGTGCGGGGTCGTGGCTCATCCTCCCATGACCTCAGCACTGGGGTTCTCCAGGGCGGGGCTGAGGGCTCACCCGCCCCATGTTCCCAGTGCCTGGGGGAGGGGTTCTCTGGGGGTGGGGCCAAGGGCTCACCTGCCCCACATCCCCAGCATCAGGGGGAGGGGTTCTCCAAGGGCTTGCCCGCCCTGTGTCCCCAGCGCTGGGGGGAGTCTCCAGGGGGCGGGGTTCTCTGGGGGCGGGGCCGAGGGCTCACCCACCCCTCGTCCCCAGCACCGGGGGTCTCCGGGGGTGGGGCTGAAGGTTCACCTGCTTGCGTCCCCAGTGTAAGGTGGGTCTCTGGGGGCGGGGTCAGGGGCTGACCCACCTGTGTTCTCAGTGCTGGGCCGCTGGGGAGGGGGCCATGTCTCATCTACCTATGTCCTTGGTTCTGGGGTGTTCCAGGACAGTGTTGGGCTGTTCATGGGGGCCGTGGCTCGCTGACTCGTGTTGTCAGGGCTGCGCTGCTCCTGTGTATGGCCACCTCTTCTTTATCTCTCCTCATTGCACTCGTTGCAGGAGCAGAGGCTCACGGCCCACACCTTGAAACCATCGTCGTTGTAGGTGTGGGTCTAGATTGACTTGGGCTTCATCATGTTCCAGAGTTGATCAGTTTCAATGGTGGTCTATAGTCGCTGTTTTCACAAGGATCTGCTGTCTCTTTGCTGTTGGTCTCCAAGAGTCTCAGTGTAGGCGTGGCCCCACATAGATGGCGCCTTCGCCTCCGCTCTCCGCTTACCAGGTGAAATGCGTGGAGTTCTGTTTAGCCCCCTGCTCTGTCCACTGCCTCGCACTCCACTGCTCTTCAGCTCTCTTTGTTTTGTTGAGTTTTATCTGCCCCACTTTTCTTGTTAAGAAACAGTCTTCCCACCGATCGATTTCCAAGTTTTGGAGTGCTGGCGACACGCTGCCTCCCTTTATCTCACTCACCCGTGTTCTTGTTGGGCGGTTCTGGGGGGCCATGCCATGTCCATCCATGTCCTCAGTGCTGTGGTGTTCTGCGCGGGTGCTAGGCTACTCCAGGGGGGCCGTGTTTCACCTGCTCGTTTTCTCGGTGTTGGGCTACTCCTGTGCCTGGTCGCCTCATCTATGTCTCTCTGTGTCGCTTTCCTTGCAGGGACTGAGGCTTGCGTCCCACCCTTTACACAGTCCTTGCCATTGTAAGTGTGGATCTGGTTTGACTTAGGCTTCATCATGGCCCGAAGTCGAATGCTTTCGATGGTGGACTATAATCACTGGTTTCACAAGAATCAGCTGTTTCTTTGCTGGAGGATTCTGGGAGCCGTGTAGCTCAGCCAAGATGGCGCCTTTGGTTCTGCTCTCCGCTTACCAGGTGAAATGCTTTGAGCTCCCTAGCGACCTCCGCTCTTTCCACTGCCTTGCATTCCGCTGCACTATGGTTCTCATTGTTCTGTTGAGTTTTGGCTGCCCTACTCTTCAAGATGCAGTCTTCCCGCCGGCCGAGCTTTGAGTGCCAGCGACACGCTGCCTCTCGCTATCCCACCATCTTGGTTCTCCCCTATATTTTACTTAAAAGACATTTCATATATATTTGTTCATATACTATGCTAGTTAGATTCAGATATTTGCATTTCAGGTAATAATAATTTATAAATTATAAATTTATAATAAGTTAATCATTTATTGTTTATTTCAATGTATGGGAATGCAAATTATCATTATACAGTCTCATCATCTTATGACTATAGTTAAATTTCTTTGTGTGCTCATAGAAAACATTAAGTGCAATAAATATTATTTTAAGTCATGTAAGGGCAAGAGTAAAATTGGTTGAACCTGCTGGATGAACATTCTAAGTAATAACATATCATCTTAAAGAATCCTAGGCAATCTCAGTAGGGAAATATCTCATGTTCAAATATCAGATAAATGCTCAGAACTGGATGTCCTTTCAAAATTAAAATTGTTGTCCAACTTACAATAAGGAAATGTCTTTTTACTAATAAAGGACTAAAAGTATTTAGCTAGAAACTTAATTTTGAGGTCATATACTTTTAGTCCATCATGAAGGCTTACTAAATCCTTTTATTTGTTAGAGCTTTAAATGTCATGAAGTGATACCATTTATTTTATTTAGGATGTTAAGTTTGATTCTAATTTTAAGCTCCCATTTCCCTTATGTTCTCAAATTAATTCATACAAATCCTTGATTAATAATAAAAGGGCTTGCCATCAGTATTCAAAGCTCAGCCTGAGTTGTCATGGCTGAGAGGGCAGAAATCTGCTTGGAGCAATGAGAGAACCCAACTGAATTCTTGGCGTCTCAGTCTATGAATGTGTAAGCACTTCATCTGTTCATGGAAACACAATGTTCTGGCAGGCAGGGGGGAAAGGTAGCTGCATGGGCAACAAACTGGAAGAGCTGGGAAGTAGTACTACATCAAAGTACTCAATGGTAGAAGCAATATAGTTTGTAAGTTTTCCTTTTATTGTCACACAAAAAAATTGTGTGATTTAGTGAAAACTATTTGTGTTCTAGACACTCCATTCCTATCACTACTGCCATCTTTGCAGGGAGGGGTCTACTGTTTTTGGTCTCTGCAGAGGTCACGTGTGGATTTGGCTTTTATTACTATTTTATAAAAGAAATTTTTGCAAATCAGAGAATTCAAAGCAGGGCCAAATGGAAATTGCTTATCCTTCTTAAATCCAGTGGTGAGAAGAACACTCTTCCAGACCAGATTTCCACTCAGCAGCCATGTGTTTGAGGAAGTAAATGCATATCTTTTTTTTTTTTTGCGGTACTGGGGATTGAACCCAGGGCATTCTACCTCCAAGCTACACCCTCAGCCCTATTTTTTTTTTATTCTTTATTTTGAAACCGGGTCTCACGAGGTTGCGGAAGGCCTCACTAAGTAGCTGAGGCTGGTCGCAAACCTGGATCCTCTGGTCTCAGCCTCCCAAGTACTGGGATTACAAGCGTGCGCCACCACGCCCGGCTGTAAATGCATATCATTGAGTGTTATATTCTATCTGTAAAATGAGGATGATATTTACTGTAGAAGATTATTGTGAATATAATGTGGTAATAAGCAACAATGTTGTAAACTACAGCACAATGTAAAGTATTATTTGTTATTTGAAAGACAGAAATATTAATAGGGATCATACAGTACATACATGGTACTTTCCAGTGGAAAAATGACCTTGGAAAGTTAAGTGGTTTCTTCATTTATTTCCTCATTATATGCTTCATTTGTATTAAGAATAATCAAGGACTGCTGGGCATGGTGGCGCACACTTGTAATTCCAGTACTTGGGAGGCTGAGACCAGAGGATCTGGGTTTGAGGCCAGCCTCAGCTACTTAGTGAGGCCTCTGCAACTTAGTGAGATCCTGTTTCAAAATAAAGAATAAAAAATAGGGCTGGGGGTGTAGCCCGGAGGTAGAATGCTCCTGGGTTTGATCCCCAGTACCACCAAAAAAAAATCAAGGAGGATCACAGGTTCAGGGCCAGCCTCAGCAACTTAGTGAGACCCTGTTTCAAAATTAAAAATTAAAATAAGGCTGGAGGTGTAGTCCAGAGGTCGAACACCCCTGGGTTCAATCCCCAACGCCACACACACACACACAAAAAAAAAAAAATCAAAGAAGCTGAAACTTATTGAGTGCTTACTGTGTGTATGTTGGTATGTTGGGTACAATTTACACGCTTTACTTATATTAACTTAGTGTTTCTCAAAACAATGCTGAGGCAAGCAAAAATGTCATTTCCATTTTACACATTAGGAAAATGAGCATATGATTTGCATTTAGAATGTCCCCCCAGCCCTCATGGAAACAAGGTAGCAATGTTGGAAGCAGGGCTTGGTTGCTAAGGAGGCCTCCTTTGGGGCATGGCCTTGGGGATTATATATTGGTTCCTCCTCCCCTTGCGTGTGCACGTGCTTGCACTCTCTCTCTCTCTCTCTGGTTCCGGCCTTCATGATATGAGGAGCAAAGCTGTGTGCTCTCTCCCCTCCTGCTGCCATGCTCTGAGATCCACAGTCCCCAGCCTCACATGGACTGAACCCCAAAATCTCCAAGGAAACCTTGAGCAAATGATATTTGACTGCAGTAAGTTTCAGCTAGTAAGTTCTACAACGTGGACAGACATATGCTGGATACAGACACACAAAGTATCTTAACATGGTGACATCGACTCATTTAGATATTCTGATATGCTCTTAACCACAATGTACTTTTACATTGTAGTTCAAAGACCCACTACTTAGAAAAAGACACTGGGGCAGAACAACAAAGCATAAGAAATATGAGTGTGTCTTATGACCGGACATGGTCACAGCATTCACTCACCAGAAGTCAAAACAATCAACAGGGCATGTTTTTCATACCTCCTCATCTTTCGTATTCACATCCGTACTTTTTGATTTGATGGCTTTGGTTATATGGTCAATGTTGTTTTCCCTGCAGTAATCAAATATGTTTTTGTCTTCTTCCCTAATTAGAAGAAAAAAAAGCTGTTTGTCTTATTGGATAATACATAAAAAGTTACATATTTTTAATACAATCTGTTTGCTGCTGATATAGACATTAATGGAGTCTGTTTTTATAAAAATAATTTACATGAAGAGTAATAGATTTCCAATAAATATAATATATACCCCCAAACTAAAGTTCTTAGCAACTATAATTATGGAAGAAACTTCATCTGTTTTTTTTTTTTTTTACAGTACCAGGGATTAAATCCAGGGGCATTCTACCTCCAGGCTACACCCCTGGCCTTTTTAAAATTTTTGGTTTTAAAACAAGGTCTTGCTAAGTTACTGAGTTCCAGTCTCAAACCTGTGATCCTCCTCTCTCAGCCTCCCAAGTACAGGCAGGCGCGGCACCCAGCTAAACTATGTGCTTTATAACCTGCAAGGCCATAGTGTCCTTTCATCAGAAATTGAAACACCTGGCCACAGAAATCTATTTTAAAAGTTAATTTAAACAATTTATGTGGTATAAAAGTTATTTCCAGTTGTAGTTAATTATCTTAAAACATACTACTTTGGCACCAACTATCCAAAATCTTTCTTAAGCATCTGGTATTATTTTATTGAGTACCTACTACATTCAAGGCATTGGGTAAGATTCTATTGTTAAGATATAAAGCGGCCAGGTGTGGTGGCGCACACTTGTAATCCCAGTACTTTGGGAGGCGGAGACTGGAGGATCCGGGTTCGCAGCCAGCCTCAGCTGTCTCTCTCTCTCTCCCTCTCTCTCTCTCTCCTTAGTGAGGCCCTCCGCAACTTCGTGAGACCCGGTTTCAAAATAAAGGATAAAAAATAGGGCCGGGGGTGTAGCGCAGAGGTAGAACGCCCCTGGGTTCAA
>PVJS01040285.1:0-18516 GCA_004027185.1 Glis glis
ATATATCAGTCTTGGTTGGAAGTTGTTTTCTTCCAGGGTCTGGAGTACTTCATACCAATCCCTCCTGGCATTCCTGATTTGGGTTGAGAAGTCTGGGGTGATTTTTATTGTTTTGCCCCTGTATGTCACCCATTCTTTTGCTCTTGCTGCTTTTAGGATTCTTTCTTTGGCCTCTACGTTAGACATTTTAATTATTATTTGGTTTGGGGAGGTTCTTCTTTGGTCCTGTCTTAATGGTGTTTTATATGTCTCCTGTATGTGAAAGTCCTAATCATTTTCTATGTTCGGAAAATTCTCTGAAATTATTTCTTTGAAGAGGTTTCTTATACCTTTGGTCTGTGTTTCTAAACCTTCTTCAATGCCTTTTATCCTTAGATTAGGACATCTTGTATTGTCCAGTATTTCTTGGATGGCCAAGGTGTGTTGTTGTAATATCTTCTGTATATAATTACTGTGTTTTCAGTTTTGAATGAACTGTCTTCCAGGAGTGATACCCTATTTTCCACGTGGTCGAGCTTACTAGAGTTGTTTTCTACTGCAGTCTTTAATTTGTTAATTGTCTCCTTCATTTAGTTCAGTGTTTCTTTCTGTTTCTTTCTTAGAGCCTCAACTTCCTCCTTCATGTCTTCTAAGCTTTTTTTGAGGCCTTTCATCATTCTGAAGAACAAAATTCTGAATTCTCCATCTTGCATTTCCTGTAGGTCAGTATCAGTAATCTCACTTGATGCATTGTGAGTGTTTCTTATTTCTTCACTGTTCCTCATTTTGGTATTTTTGGTGTTTTCAATTTTGTGTTTCTATTGCCTCTGCATCATCTTCCTTTCTATGTATAAGACCTCTTGATTGTCCCTGTAGACCCAATTGGGTCAGTATACTGCAGGCTGTGGTTCCCTCCTGTCTGGTTGACTGGGGCGCAGTGTGTGTGTGTATGTGGGAGGCACGCAGGTTCCGGAGCTCAGGTGTTGTCATGTGAGGCACCCTTCGAGGTGTGGTGTTGGATTTGGGCTCCGAGGCGTGGGTGACGGTGCCAGAAGATGGCTCGTCTCTGGGGTGTGGGTGCTGAGGGTTGCTGGGCCCCAAGGGGTACACACGTGATCCAGGTCTCCGGAGGCATTGCTGGAGGTTGCCTGGGCTCTGATTCGTGGCACTGAGTATCTCGTGTGGGCCCTATCCGGGTGTAGACTCCTGGTATCGGGTGGCGGTGCCTGAGGTGCACGGGTGCTGAGGTATGGCGCAGAGGATTGCATGCGGGCCCCAGGGATGTGCATGGGCTCCTGGATCTTGGGTGGCATTTCTGGGGCCTGCCCTGGCTCTGAGGCTGTGTGGAGGGTAGCAGGGGGGTCTTGGGTGGCGGTGCTGGCAGGTATCCAGGCTCTGAAGCGTGGCACAGAGGCTTCTGCACAGGTGAGAGAGGTGCAGGCTCTAAGTCTCAGGTAGCAGCACCGGAGGGCATGGGGGTCCAAGGTGGGGCTTGGAGGGCTGCCTGGGCCTTGGGTGGCAGTGTTGGAGTCCAGGGCTGGGCGCAGAGGGCCGCCTGGGTCACGCGAGATGGTGTGGCTGGGCTGGGCGGGGCACGGGGGCCCAAGGGCTTTAAATGATTAGTAAGACACTTTATTTATTACAAAAGATAAATGCCCTATGACAATCTTGATATGACTTACAATGTAATAAAAGCATGTATTATGATGAATTTTTTGATTGAGTTAGGTACCATTTTATTTATATTTGGATAAATCTAAATTAAATGAGTGAAAAAATATACCCATATATAAATGAACAAAGAAGAAATGACTGAATAATGAATTAAGTTTTTTCTAATTGCTTGTAATCTCAATTATCTCCTTTCTAAAACTAAGTGACTATACTCTGGTTTCTCTTCAGATCGTATAAATCTTTCACCTTTTACTAAAATTAAGTGACTGATAGTTGTCTTTCTGACCTAAAATGCTACTAATTTATGGTTGTCAGTGTCTTTTACCTTCCTTATACATAACCGAAAATATCACAAGTTACAGATAAGCAGAACACACACCCATAAGTGATCAGATGCCTTTGTATTTAAGGGGGGCATATTTTTACTCCCAATATTTGTTTCAGGTGCCTCACGGTTTCTTCACAAGTTTTGTCATTTTAATCCACATTAAAAATACATAATAAACACATGCACTTAAAATGTCAGCACATTAACTTGCTGACCAGGTTGACTAGGTGAACTGCTGTTCATGGCTAGATTACCTCTTGGCACCCTTGTGCTAGCACCAGAAGCACCTGTTGGTGCCATGGAGATGGTTGCTTGACCTGTTGTCTCCTCACGTAACACCATCCACAGGATGGTGCTGGAGTGGCAGTTGCTCCTCCAGCTCTTGAAACTGCTTACCCAGAGGCAGGCTCTTTGCTTACCTATCCCTGTCCCTCCAGATTTGGTGGCCTAGAGTGTACATAGTGAACACCGACTGTCACAACAAAATGTTTTCTCATTATGGAGAGATTCAGAATTACTCTCAATTTTGAGTGTTTCCTGTAGTATTTTTATGTAAATAAACATGGGAGTTGTAGTGGAGGAGAAATTTTTCTTTCTCCTCTGCCTTTCTAGGTTCTCCAACCAAGGCCCTGGAAATTACATGAATGAAAGACAAATTAACAAGGGAAAACATAAATGTATTAACACATGTATTAACACAAATGTATTAACACACTGGGAGAACTCAGTGATCTCAAAGGTGTGGTTAGAACTTGGGCTTATGTAGAATCCTAGCAAAGAATAATAAAGTCATAGAGAAATAATAGAACAAAGGAAAAGGACTGATTCTAGGGATAGCAAACAGCAGAAAGGTCACTGCATTGGAGAAACTCATGGGAGATAAGGGCAAGTAAGATTTGCTATGTAGATTCCTCTGATGTCATCTCTGGACTGGTAAGAGTTTGAAGTCATCTATGATGATTGAAGACCACCCTGATTTTCCTGATAGAGAGGGGAAGGGCAGACATCTGCTCCTTTGTCTGCTTTTTCTCAATTGCCTTCAGTTTAAAATATTCCTTTTTTTTTGTACTAAGGACTGAACCAAAGGGCATTCTACCTCTGAACTACACCCCCATCCCTTTTTATTTTTGTTTTGAAACAGGGTCTCACTAGGTTGCTGAGGGTCTCATTAAGTTGCTAACACTGGCTTCCAACCTGTGATTCTCCTGTCTCAGTCTCCCAAGTACTGGAATTACATGTGTGTACTACCACACCCAGCTTCAAAATATTCTTTATGCTAAAATGGCACACTTTTTAGTGTGGCATACTCTGAACCCCTTCTGAGTTCATTTATTGTGACAGTGGACTTCAGAATCAGCTGAACCTATAAATGAACCTCCACATTCCCACTGAAAGGTTCTGTGGCCTTAGTGAGATTACTTGAGCTCTCCTATAAGAGGGATAATAGTGATGTTTTATATTTCAAAAGGCAGACAAAGTGTCTAGGACAGGGCTGGACACATGGAAGGTATTTGAGAAATAGCTGCCTTTTCTATTATTATGATTAAAAGTTTTAAAGGAGGAGAAGGATGTTAGGTGTTCTACCCATCATCCAGACATTCCGCCCATCCTTGAGTCAGAGGAGGTGTTAGCTTGCCAATGGTTAAAGAAGTTCTCCAGCTATCAAGACTGTTTCCTGATGAGAGAAGGAGCAAACATGAGGAACTCTTTCAATTATCAGCATTCATCTGGCTTTTATGGGAGTACAGGGTCCAATTTGGGGCCCTTTGTTGTTGAAGCAAGATGTAGAAAACTTGGAGAGAGCGCAAAAGACAGTGACTAAAATGATTAGTTTAGAAAATGAGTCCTTTGAAGAAAGGCTGAAGAGATTTGGGTTATTTAGAATGAAGGAAAGTATCCTGGGAAGTAAGGAGTAGGGTAGGGAAATGTGAACATGGTGGATTTTATTTAAATTTTGATTTAAATCATTAGGCACAAAAGCTGCATTTTACACTGTGGTTCTTATGAAAAGCCTACTCCATGTTGTTTACAATGCAGATAGATTCAATTTTTTTTCCTCAGAAGGTATGTGCTATACATCTTTTGACAATATTATTTATTCAATGTCCTAAGGAAGAAATATAAAAATTCCTTCAACCAGGGCAGTTATTCCTAGTTTTTGCTTATCTGTTTTTTTTATTCTTGCCTATTAATATCTGTAATGAGTGATATCACTGGGGGAAATTAATCATCATATTTTAAAGAGCTGATGCTAAAATGTAGTATTTCTTTTTTCTATATTTTAAATTATTTATTTATTTATTTTTAATTGGTGCATTGTAATCATACAAATAGATGGATTTTGGGGTGGTAAAAGTATACATGCACACAGTGGTCAATTAGCCATCCCCCAATTCCCACCCCCATTCCCTCCCCTTCCCCATTTCTCATGTTCAGCATAGTAGTTGACTTTGGTATATTTGTATATATACATCCTGTGCATTAGGGTGCTTCCCTCTTCCCCCCTCCCATCCCCCTCAGTTAGTTCTCCTTCTTTGCTCATATGAGGTTTTCTCCATCTTTGTCTGGAGTCCCTTCTATGCCCTATTCTCCCTAGCTTCCACATATTAGGGAGAGCATCCAACTTTTCACTTTTTGTGACTGACTAATCTCTCTAAGCATAATGCTCTCTAATTCCACCCACTTTCCTGCAAATGATGTAATTGTGTTCTTCTTGATGGCTGCATAAAATTCCATTGCGTACATATCCCATAGTTTTGTAATCTATTCATCAGTTGATGGGCATCTTGGCTGAATCAATATCTTGGCAATTGTGAATTGTGCAGCTATAAACATAGATACACATGCATTAGTCTGGTAATTTGGTTTCCATTCTTTGGGTAGATACCTAGAAGTGGTATTGCTGGGTCATAAGGTAGGTTCATTCCCAATCTTCTGAGGATCCTTCACACTGTTTTCCAAAGTGGTTGCACTAATTTGCAATCCCACCAACAGTGTATTAGGGTTCCTACTTCTCCACATCCTCACCAGCATTTGTTATTGTTTGTGTTTTTAATGACTGCCATTCTAATTGGGGTTAGGTGAAATCTCAGGGTAGTTTTGATTTGCATCTCTCTGATTGCTAATGATGTTGAACATTTTTTCATACACTTATTGGCCATTTGTATTTCTTCATTTGTGAAGTGCCTATGTAGTTCACTTGCCCATTTTTCAATTGGGTTATTTGTGTTCTTAGCGGTGACTTTCTTGAGTTCTCTGTATATCCTAGATACTAGTTCTCTATAAGAGGAGTAGCTGGCAAAAATCTTCTCCCATTCTGTCAGCTCTCTGTTGAGGTTTTTGATAGTTTCCTTTGTGCAGTTTTGTGCAGAAACTCTTCAGTTTAATGCAATCCCACATATTGATTCTCTTTTTAACATCTCCTGCCTTTGGGGTCTTGTTGAGGAAGTTTTTGCCTGTGCCTATGTGTTGAAGAGTTGGACCTATGCCCTCTTCAAGTAGCTGCAAGACCTCTGGTCTAATTTCCAGATCTTTGATCCATCTTGAATTGACTCTTGTGCAGGGTGAGAAAGTGGGGTTTATTTCCATTTTTCTGTATGTGGTTAACCAGTTTTGCAAACACCATTTGCTGAAGAGGCTATCTTTTTTCCAGTGTATGTTTTTGGCTCCTTTGTCAAAAATCAATTCGCTGTAAGTTTGTGGATTTGTTTCTGAATCTTCTATTCTGCTTCATTGGTCTATGTATCTGCTTTTGTGCCAATACCATGCTGTTTTTATTACTACTGTAATGATGCATATTTAGAGGTTGTTAGCCACAGTAACTAGAGTGAATCCATATTTGTTACTCAGAATGACCTCAAGCCTGGCCCTAAAACAGGGAAGTTGGCTTTGAAAAAATTAAACCAGGACATTGGCAGGATAGTTAACGGATTGCCGTAATAACATATTGGAACTTATTGTGTTATTGTTATCTTGCTAACCACCTATTCTTGCCTCTGTACTTTCGATATGCTTGGCTTACTTGACATACCTGAATACTATGGGAACCATAGAAACTTCCCACCCCCTGCTATTGAAACCTGCCATGGGAACCTCAGTTTCACCCTGAGCTTATATTATATCTTACCCTATATAAGAAAATGCTGGAGGGCAGTCAATTACTGCACTTGGTTCTCATGCCTGTGTAGTCTTACTGGTCAGTAATAAAGACTCTCATTTAACACCTTTGGTGGTCTGATTGGTCCTGACTGGGATGCTACCTCGCAACATTTGGAGGCCCCAGAGAGATCCCCCAATCATCGACCAGAGGTCTGGTCCGGGACTCTGCTGGAGAGGGTCCAAGAGACAGACAGGAGCTCCTAGGGGAGGCATCACCTGAGATATTCTAGGGCCCCAGGTAGCTCTCCTCTCCCTCTCACGACTCCGGTGGTCCCTGAGATGAGACCTTCTAGAAAACCAAAGTTGAGAGTCACCCGGGTTCAGGACCTCTGGAGGTAAGGTCAGGGGAGTGCTTTTGGGAGGACATGCAGGGGAGGTCAGACGTGGCCGTCGATCCAGTGTCCAGGGTACTGTGTGAGACGTCACAGGCCCACTGGTTCAGGTTCAGGTTCAGGTATATGAGTGATTAGTGGCCACTGTGTGTTTGCCTTGCTGACTGTTAATCGTGTTTGATTGCTGTCCTATTATGTCTGTCTGTCTGTCTGTCTGTCTGTCTGAAAGGAGTGCGACAGCTATTGTTTGTCTCTGTCCTGGAGTAAATGAAGTGAAAGTCAGCTCAGTCAGTCCTCTGACTGAGTCTGAGTCTGTGGTCTCACGGCCGGGGTCCTTAAGACCCCAAGAAAGGCTACGAGATCTGAGTGGGCAGACCTTGGTAAGACTGGCAAAAGCTGTCGTTCCACAGAGACATATGATCTATGGTGGTACTGAAACATAGAAAGTAGGTCGTAAGCCACATTAGCTGGGCCACTACGGTTAAGTCTCCATTGGCTAGGTCTGTGACTGAGTGTGATCTTGTCCTGTGTCAGAGGGTTTTACCCCTCCATGCTCTGTCTGTATGTCATTTGTGGCTGTGTGCCATTTGTGTCTGTGTGCCGTCGGATTGAGATCTGCATTGTACAGTCTGATTCTAGGAATCGGTTGTGGGTAAATCAACTAGGATGGAAATAGGAAGCAGTACATGCTCTAAGACCCCTCCTTTTAAGGTGTATGCTTAAACATTTTAAAGAAATGACTTTGTGAAAGAAACTGAATATGGTATTTCTTTCTCCCTGGTCGCTCCGGCGCCAAATGAAAAAACGAAAGTAATGCCACCCTTCCGATTGCAGCCAGAGGGGAATCCTATGTGCTTTACTGGTTCCGACCTAAGCAAGGGTTTGGTCTTTGGGGCTACTCTCCCCTCCCCATACCCAGAGCAAATCTATGTTTGGGGAGGCCAGACGGGCACCCAAGAAAGCTGAGGCAATTGTGGCTCCCACACCCAATTATGGTTCATGTCCCTCTGTTCTACCAGGGACCTCTGCCTAGTCTTTCAGCTGTTAAATTATGCACTAACAAGGTGATACTGTTGGTTTTTTTAATTTAAAGTAATTAGTTTAAAAGTTCATTACATTATCTTGGCTAAATATTGTTTATTGTTACTTCATGTTGGGTTTTTAATTTGGGTTTTTAATTTTCCTTGTTTTCTGACTGTTAGGTTGATAAGACTATAAATCATGTAATAGTAAAACATTAGCTAACATCTATTCATGCTTACTTGGCATCTAAAAGTATGTAATATGCTCAACTACCTGTGCAAATATGTGGGAGATATTTTATAACCTAAATTTCAGTCAACATTTAAAAACAAAAACTGGGTTTTCATTCCTGTCAATCTTACCTATAGTTAGTTTTGTCTTTCCTCCATTCCTTAGTTTGACTTTTGTTAAGTTGCTTCCTCTAAAAATTGTACTGGAATATTTTAAGCCAAACTGATTTTTCACCAGATGTAAAAGTAGGAAACTTGCTATCAGACTGGGCTCCGCATCCCTGCCAGATATCGATGCCCAAATGGAGCGGATTTTACCTTCTAAGGGACCCTCTTGGAACCCCAACTCTGGTTAAGGTAAGGAGAGTTTGGACAACTTTCACCATGTCCTATTAAAAAAAAAGCCAATGAGTCATTAATATTGCCTTTGTTATTCTGTCAGCCCCAGACATTAAAAAATTAATTACAAAAGTTAAAAGCTAACTAGGGCAGTAGTAGTGGCTTTCAGGAAAACAAATGATAAGAAGTCCAGAGGTAAAGGCCAAAAACAACCAAAAAAAAAAAAGCCCAAAAAGAAAGAGGCTAAATAATCAGTGTACTTACTGTATAAAAATCGAGGACAAACATGTCAAGTTCCTTGCAGATACCGAACAGCTCACTCAGTGCTAAAAAGAAAACCTCTAGGACCCACTACGCCCCACCAGCTAACCATCCAGGGTGCTTACTGTTCTCGGACTACATCCCAGAAAATGGACTTGGGCCAAGGTACTGTGACTCACTCCCTCCTCGTCATATCAGATTGCTCATACCGTTGTTGGGATGGGACCTCCTCTGAAAGTTGGGGACCCTAAGGCAGCACCACAGCCAGGCCTTAGGGAAGTAAAGGAGTCAACACCTAGGCTGGGCTAGTGTTGGGTAGCAGGCTGAAGGAAAGGCTGCCAAGAAGCTGCAGCAAGTCCAGGAACTCGAGAGTGTGTCCAGGGCCCTAAGTGAGGCTAAGTCCAAAGGCATCCGGCTGGGCAAGGAGCCATAAAAGCTGAGACAACAGGGATACAGGGGCAATGGAGGAAAAGGCAGCCACCAGGGAGCAGGCAGGCCATGAGCTGCAGATCACCTGAGCCCAGCTCTCAGAATAAAAACAGCACCAGGAGGAGGGACCAGGGCTCTTTAGACCAAAAAAAAAAAAAAAAACTCTGAACAGACCAAGAAGCTGAAGCCCTGGCCCAACACCTGGCCAAAAGGGACTGAGACAGCAGAGCATGTGGAGCAGGGGCAGCACCAACTGCAGCAGGAGCTGCTCCGACATCATCACAAAACTGGAACAGCAACAGCTCATGAGCACCTTGGAGAAGACAGCCAGAGAGCCGGTCCTAGAACCAGTGGGGCCACTTAAATCCTGGTCATGCTACCAGAACTAGGCCTGCCCCATAGATCCACCTATACACCAGAAGGAGAGACCTGGGTCAAACAAGAGGGGCTAAGCAAGAAGAGATGGGATGGCTCTTGCTGCTCAGACCAAGGTACTACATCCCACGGTTGGATCAGGTCACCAAGGACATTGTATCCAGATGCCACATTTGCGCTCAGGTAAATCAGAACAGAGGAAAACGAGCTCCAAAAGGAATATGCGCCCAAGGTACTGTGCCTGAGATACATTAAAAATTAGACTTTACTAAAATTAAACCAACTGTTTTTAAATATAGGTACATCTTGGTGTTTATGGACACATTCTCAGGGTAGGTAAAAGCTTTTCCTACCCAGACTAAGAGCCTCCATAGTAACAAAGAAATTGCTCCAAGAGCTAGTTCCTAGATATAAATTGTCCTTAACTCTGGGGTCTGAAAATGGCCTGGCTTTCATAGCCAAAATCTCTCAAATCCTGGCAAAAGCATTAAACAGAGATTAAAAATTACATTGTGCTTATAGGCCACAGAGTTTGGGACAGGTAGAAAGGATGAATAGAACTCTAAAGAAAACTTTAACCAAATTAGTTATAGAGACAGGTGAAAGCTGGGCCAATCTCCTTCCTTTTGCCCTTCTTAGGGCCTTATGTACCTCTTACTGTGAAGGATTTACTCCTCATGAAATCATGTTTGGGAGACCACCGCCTATTCTCCCCAAACTGAGACATACATAAAAAAGAGATAACTAATCAATCACTTCTTAAGTCATTACAGGCTCTACAACAAACCCAAAAAGCCATCCTCCAGATGGTTGGACGAATAGACCCCCAACTCACCACAGAGCCCACCCACCAGTTCCAGCCCGGCGATCTGGTATGGGTCAGGAAAATTCCAGCCCAGACACTAGAGACCACCTGGAAGGGCCAATATCCTGTGGTCCTAACCACTCCAACTGCAGAAAAGGTGGCTGGAATTTCTTCTTGGATCCATCATACCCAGCTAAAGAAGGCTACAGAGGAGGAAGGAAAATGAACTGTCACCAAGACTACAGATCCACTAAAGATAAGATTCAAATAGGTTCCTTAATGCCCCTATTTCTCTTCCTTTTCCTTTTGCTGTGGCTCATCGCTCTAAAAGGAGTAGAGCCCACTGCCTCCCACCACCCGGTTACTTGGAGATGGGAACTCAGAAAAAACTGAGAATGGAATGGTACTTTCTAATGTAACCACAGATAGCCAGCCTATTTTAATGTAGACCTTTGTGATTTAATAACTTACACATATATAGTTGTGGGACCCTGTTTAATAAAGTACTTGACTAATTATGTCAAAAAGAGAGTTCATGCAGTAAAAATCTTGGTCTTAAGGGGTCATTATAACCCCTTATCAACTACTGTAAGTCTATGATTTGACTTAGGCCCATAGAACCAGTGGGGAATGTAATGATGCATAGTTAGAGCTTGTTAGCCAGAGTAACTTATTAGCTAGGGTGACTCCATATTTGTTACTCAGAATGACCTCAAGCCTGGCCCTAAAACAGGGAAGTTGGCTTTGAAAAAAATTAAACCAGGACATTGGCAGGATAGTTTACGGATTGTTGTAATAACATATTGTAACTTATTGTGTTATTGTTATCTTGCTAACCACCAATTCTTGCCTCTGTACTTTTGATATGCTTGGCTTGCTTGACGTACCTGAATGCTATGGGAACCATAGAGGCTTCCCACGCCCTGCTATTGAAACCTGCCATGGGAACCTGTTTCACCCTGAGCTTGTATTGTATTTTACCTTATATAAGAAAATGCTGGAGGGCAGTCAATTACTGCACTTGGCTCTCATGCCTGTGTAGTCTTACTGGTCAGTAATAAAGACTCTCATTTAACACCTTTGGTGGTCTGATTGGTCCTGACTGGGATGCTACCTCACAACACTATGGCTTTCTAGTATAGTTTGAAGTCAGGTATTGTGATGCCTCCTGCGTGGTTCTTGTTGCTGAGAACTACTTTGGTTAATCTGGGTTTTTTGTTTTCCAAATGAATTTAAGGACAGATTTTTCTATGTCTGTGAAAAATGACCTTGGTAATTTAATGGGTATTGCATTGAATCTGTAGATCACTTTTGGAAGAATGGCCATTTTGATGATATTTATTCTGCCTACCCAAGAGCATGGGAGGTCTTTCCATCTTCTAAGATCTTCTTCAATTTCTTTTTTCAATGTTTTATAATTTTCCTTGTAGAGTTCTTTTACATCCTTGGTTAAGTTTATTCCTAAGTATTTTATTGTTTTGGGGGATATTGTGAGTAGAAATGTCTTCTGGATTTCATTTTCAGTGGATTTATGGTTGGCATATAGAAAAGCTTCTGATTTTTTTAAGATTGATTTTGTATCCAGACACTTTGCTGAACTTGTTGGTCAGTTGTATAAGCCTTTTGGTTGAGTTTGTTGGGTCTTCTAAGTAGAACATCATGTCATCTACAAATAGAGATAGTTTCATTTCTTCTTTTTCTATTTGTACTCCTTTCATTTCCTTCTCTTTCCTTATTGCTCTGGCTAGAGTCTCTAGTACTATATTGAAAAGGAGTGGTGACAGTGGACATCTTTGTCTTGTTCCTCTTTTTAGGGAGAACTCTTGTAGTTTTTCCCCATTCAACATGATGTTGACTGTGGGCCTATTGGATAATGCCTTTATGATGTTGAGGTATGTTCCTTCTATTCTGATTCTCTGCAGTGTTCTTTTCATGAATGGGTGTTGGATTTTTTCAAATGCTTTTTCAGCATCTATTGAAATGATCATGTGATTTTTGTCTTTAGCTCTGTTTATGTTGTGAATTACATGGATTGTTTTTTGTATGTTGAACCAGCCTTGCATCCTGGGATGAACCTGACCTGGTCATGATGTAAGATTTTCGTGATGTGGTTTTGAATGTGCGCTGCTAGTTATTTGTTTAGAAGTTTTGCATCTAAGTTCATCAGTGATATAGGTCTGTAGTTTTCTTTTCTTGAGCTGTCTTTATTTGGCTTTGGTATTAATGTGATGTTGGCTTCATAGAATGTATTTGGGAGAGTCCCATTTCTTTCTATTTTATGGAATAGATTGGGGAGTATTGGGATTAATTCTTCTATAAAGGTTTTGTAAAATTCACTTGGGAAACCATCTGGACCTGGGATTTTCTTTGATGGTAGGCTCTTTATTGCTGCTTCAATCTCTTTTATTGCTATTGGTTGATTTAAATTTTCTATATCTTCTTGATTCAACTTAGCAAGGTTGTACATGTCTAGAAATTTGTCAATATCTTCTAGGTTTTCCATTTTGTTGGAGTATAATTTTTCAAAGTAGTTTCTGATAATCCTCTGGATTTCTATGCCGTCAGTGATAATAACACCTTTTTTCATTTCTTGTTTTAGTAATTTGGGTTGATGATTCTCTCTTTCTTTTGATTAGGTTGGCTAGTGGTTTATCTATCTGTTTATTTTTTCAAGGAACCAGGTTTTGGTTTTGTTGATTTTTTGTATTTTTTTATTCTCTACTTCATTGATTTCTGCTCTGATTTTAATAATTTCCCGTCTTCTACTGGCTTTGGGGTTAATCTGTTCCTGTTTTTCAAGGGCTTTGAGGTGTGTCATTAGGTTATTTATTTGGTGATTTTCTGTTCTTTTGTGGGCACTCAGTGCTATGAATTTCCCTCTTAATACTGCCTTCAGGGTGTCCCAGAGATTTTGATATGTTGTGTCTCTGTTTGTTTTTGTTTCTACAAATTTCTTAATTTATCCCCTTATTTCTTCTTTGAACCATTCCTCATTCAGCAGTGTGGTGTTCAGTCTCCACAAGTTTATGAGGTTTCTCTGGGTCTTCTTATAGTTTATTTCTAGTTTCATTCTGTTATGGTCTGAAAAGACATAGGGGATTATGTCACATTTTTTGAATTTGCTAGTACTCACTTTGTGGCCTAGGATATGTTCTGTTTTAGAGATGGTTCCATGAGCAGCTGAAACAAAATGTGAATTCAGCTGCAGTTGGGTAGAATATTCTGTATGTGTCTAGTAGGTCCATTTGGTTTATGGTATTCTTTAGATCTGAGGCATCTTTATTGAGCTTTTGTCTTGAAGATCGATCTAGTGGTGTGAGAGGGATGTTGAAGTCTTCCAATATTATTGTATTAGGATCTATGTGTTTTAATGTCATGAAGAGTTTCTTTTATGAAAGTGGTTGCATCTATGTTTGGGGCATAAATTTTGACTATTGTTATATCCTCTTGCTGGATTGTTCCTTTTACCAGTAAGAAATGACCTTCTTTGTCTCTTCTGATAAGTTTAGGTTTGAAGTCTAATTTGTCTAATACCATAGTTGCTACTTCTGCTTATTTTTTAGTTCTGTTAACATGGATTGCCTTGCTCCATCCCCTCACCTTTAGTTTGAGTATATCTTTACTTGTAAGGTGTGTTTCTTGCAGACAGCATATAGATGGATTGTGATTTTTAATCCATTTTGCCACCTTGTCTTTTGATTGGGGAGGTGATTCCATTTATATTCAGTGTGATTATTGAGAGATGAATTTTGATTCCTAACATTTTGAGTTTTAATTTCTGTTTGAGGTAGTGTTCGTTCTTTGCCTAGTTGTTCGTTTGATGGAAATCACTGTTTTTCTGGTTTTGGTGTTTCTTTATTATTTCTTTGTAATTAAACTCAGTATTTTCTCTAGTACTGGTTTGGAAGACATAAATTCTTTCAGCTTCTGTTTGTCGTGGAAAGTTTTTATTTCCCTGTCAAATTTGATAGATATCTTTGCTGGGTAGATAAATCTTGGCTGGAAGTTGTTTTCTTCCAGAATTTGGAATATGTTCCTCCAGGCCCTCCTGGCTTTCATGATTTGGTTTGGAAGGTTGGGAGTGATTCTTATTGGTTTGCCCCTGAATGTTACTTGGCCTTTTACTCTCACTGCCTTTAAGATTCTCTCCTTGGCCTCTACATTAGTCAATTTGATTATTATGTGGCATGGTGAACATCATCTCTGATCTTGTCTATTAGGGGTTCTATATGTTTCCTGTACCTATGTGTTGACCTCTTTTTCTATGTTTGGATAATTTTCTAATATTACTTCTCTGAATTGATTATCAATTCCTTTGGTTTCAGATTCTATTCCCTCTTCTATGCCTGTTAGTCTTAGGTTTGCTCTTTAAAGATTGGCCGAGATCTCTTCAATGTCCATTTCATGCTGTTTTATTGTTTTTTCTAAATTATATACTATGCATTCATTTTTGGAGAGGTCATCTTCTAAAAGTGAGATTCTGTATTTCATGTGGTCTAGTCTATTATTGATGGTCTGTACTGATGCCTTCATTTCAATTATTGCTTCCTTGACTTCCTCCAGAGCTTCTTTTTTATTCCTGTTCAGGGTGTCAGAGTCTTTGTTTATTTGATCCTTCCTTCTTTCAGGGTCTCTCTGAATTCTTTTTGGAAATCCCGTATCATTTCCACTATTAAAGTTCTGAATTTTCCTTCTGGCAATCTTTGCACTTCTGTGTGGGCAGGTTCTGTTGTTGTGGGATTGTGGGAGCTCATTGTTTCTTTGCTATTCTTCCTTCCCATTATTTCAGGTTTCTTAAGTTTATACCTTTGTTGTTTTTGTTAGCGCTCTTTCTCTGTAGGTTTCCTATGTCTAATCTCTCTCCCTTTATATTATCTTATTCAGGAGGTAAATAGTTGCTACTACTAAGTGAGTCTTATAGTTGAATAGCCTTTACTGAATGGTTATTCTGACATGCTCAGTATAATGTCCATTTGCAGGCCCAATTCTTGGTCTCCTTCAGTGATTGGGACCCTTGCCTGGTGCCTCTCACTACCTGTGCAGGTGCCCAGTGCCACTATTGCCCCTCTCACTGCAGTGGTGGGTCTCTACATTCTCCACTTGGGCTGTCCCTAAGTATCTCTCTGTCTACACCTATGGCAGGTGTCACCAGCAGGGGGTCCAGACTTGTGTCTCTCCTTGCCTACAGAAGCAGTGAATGTCGCTGTGATCCAATTCCATGCAAGCACAGAACTCCATGTTTTCCACAGAGAGGGCTTGGTTGGTCCAATTGTTCCCCTGGTACCAGAGCTATATGCCCTGTGGCGATCCCCGGGGACTCTATAAGGATAATATGACCCACAGGCTGCATGTCTGCCCCACCCAAATGTCACCAGGGACTGTCTTGCTTATCTGTGTATCTACTGCATCCCATAGCAGACCCCAGTCCCACCTCCACCAGGTAATCTGCACCATCTCAGACCCTGCGAGTCCCTGTGGCCACACTGGGTGGTCTCCTCCTGGGGTGGCTCATTGACTTAATGTCTTGTTGAGCTGCACTAACACAGGTTCTGGTCAAGCCTCCAGCCACTGGGGACTCTGACAAGCGTGGAGCATACTGCTGCTCACTTTTCTTGCTGATGCTCTGCAGTTGCTGGTTTTACTACAGATCCTTGGATTCTTTGTTGGTGGCCTGCAGAAGCCACAATTCTGGTAGCTGCTGGTTTGGTCTTGCCAAGATGGCGCTGTTGTCACCACCATTTGGTCTCTTTTGAGTGGGGAGTGAGCTGCTGTTTGCTTTCATCTCTGCTGATCTGCAGTTGAACTTACAACAGGTCTCTGGCTTCTCTGCTGGCGGCGTGTGGAAGCCACAATGCTGGTAGCAGCTGGCATGGTCCGGCCAAGATGGTGTCACTGCCGTCCCTTAGGTAAGGCGCTTGGAACTTTTTACTTTTATGTTTTGTCTTCTGGCTTTGATTCCATCACTTTCAAATTTTTTGTTGATTAGTTCATGTTTTCACTGCTTTTCTTCTCCTGTAGAGAAGTTGTTTTCATGGCGATTGAGATCCATGTTCAGAGAGATTGTTAATGTGGTTTCTCCCTTAGCTGCCATCTTGGATCCTCTCTGCTATACATTTTAAGGCAGAAACTTATTACATTACTGTTGCAATTACAAAAGAAAATGAAGTATTTTTGAAACCTTGCTAAAATCAATCAAAGCAGAGGCTTTTAAAATTCTTTAGGGGAAGAGATTAATTTTTTCTTAATTGAGAGGGTTTTCCCCCTCATGTATTAAAGAGAAAACTACCAGGATGTCTGTTTTGAAATAAAGAATAAAATAGGGCTGGGGGTGTAGCTCGGAGGTAGAATGCCCCTGGGTTCAATCCCCAGTACCGCAAAAAAAAAAAAAATGTTTATTCAACCCAAAATAACAAGCTTTATATATTAGGTGAACTTTTTTTGTGTGTCAACAAATGACATCTTTAATTACTTCTTAACAAAATAAGCATATATATTTTCTTATTTTAGTCACACTTGGGAAGTGTGCTTTTTGAAAAATAAAACAAAATAAACATCAATGTTCAGGTCACCGGGAAAAAAGTTGAAATGTTAAGGTGGTTGTTGTAGTTAGTTTTGTTCTAGTTTTCCTTTTTAATTCCTGTCCTGGGAAAATAGGAACCTCTTTGTTTTTTCAGTTCCTAAACATTTTCTCAATTTAGAACAAATTAGCTCAATGGAAGTAAACATTCTTTCCACACCTGTGAAATAGCTACTGTTGCTAAAAATTAGATTATTGCTCTAAAGATGTGGGTGAATTCAGGTGTTTCAATGTCTTTCCCTAGACTATTATCTGAGTCTCTTTCTTATCTGATCAACACACTCTGGTCCCCAGTGGTCCAGCCCCAAGTGCATCCTTGCTGGCATTGGAGGCCCAAGCCCCTTGTTTCTCTCCAGCCCCTCTGCTCAGAAGGGAGCCTAAGGTGCAAGGTATTACCAAGGAAAGGGCTGAAATGCCTTAAAACCTATTAGACTATTTCTCTGAAGAGATACATGGATAAAGAATACTTTATAATCCTAGTTTTATGCAAATAATCTAAGTTTTAATTCATCTTAAAAAGAAACTCATTTTGGTATCCAAGGAAATGAATTTTTGCAGTTGACCAAGGTGGTTCATACAAGTTCCTTGATAGTAATTATTAATTTCTAAAAAAGTTGGTGGTGCTTTGTTCAAGGAGTTTGGACAGGGCCTCATTTGGAACTGAATGTCTTGAAATTTTCCTCCCACCTCCATGTTGGGGAGCTAAAACTGACATTTTTCAAAAAAATATTCATTTCAGAATTATTGGGGTTTAGCTGACAAATAGAAATTTTATGTATTGGAAGTGTACAATGTAATGTTTTCATACATGTATACATTTTTAAAAGATTATCACTATTTATCTAATTAACATATCCATCACCTCAAATAGTTATTATTTTTGAATGTATGGTCAGAACATTTACAATCTATTCTCTTAGCAAATTTCAAGTATAATACATTATTATTGACTAGGGCCTCCATGCTATATGCATTAGATCTTCAGAATGTATTCATTTTTTAACTATAAATGTATGCTCTTTGATTAATATCTCTCATTTCCTCATCCTCCCCCTGATAAACACCTTTGTACTCTGTATAAAACTGCTTTCTGAAGAATAAGCATTAACTTATTGCTGCAAATAATACACTACCCATGTCAGGCATGGTTGTGCATGACTGCAATCCCAGTATTTGGGAGGCTGAGACAGAAGGATCGCAGGTTAGAGGCCATCCTCAGCAACTTATCAAGACCTATTTCAAAATAAAAATATGAAAAAGATTGGGTGTCTAGCTGAGAAGTAGAATGGTCCTGGGTTCATTAAACAACAACAATAACACACACACACACACACACACACACACACACAGCACCCATGGAGCTAAGGAACCAGCAACCAGTACGAAGGGCTTTACGCAACAGGCAATCACAGTCAATCATTTCTGGTGTCCATCCATACTACAGGAGTTATTTTGAATTCACAGAAATAAGAAAAATGTCATCTTGAAGCAAAGACAGTAATTAAAGGTGGATTATGATTTGAAACCTGCTAAACCATGTAGGTAACATATTTGCAATTCATATTTTGGGTTGAACTTGGGTAAATCATGCAAAATAAATGACAACCAAATTTTTGATGAGGTTAGGCTCTGTAGAAAGAAAACTGATGTTAAGGACAAAATGTTGGAGAGAAAGATCTATATCTTACTTTTTTCAAGTGTTTACTAAAAGTGTAGAAACCCTTCAATGTATCAAAATGAACTTGATTGAAGGCCGGGCGTGGTGGCGCACGCTTGTAATCCCAGTACTTTGGGAGGCAGAGACCGGAGGATCCGGGTTCGCGGCCAGCCTCAGCTCGTGCACACGTGCGCACGCGAGCGTTCTCTCTCCTTCCCTCCCTCCCTGTCTCTCTCTCTCCCTCTCCGTTTCTCTCTCTCTCTCTCTCTCTCTCTCTCTCTCTCTCTCCCCTTCTCCCTGTCTCTCTCTCTCTCTCTACTTAGTGAGGCCCTCCGCAACTTCGTGAGAC
>PVJS01040286.1:0-18516 GCA_004027185.1 Glis glis
TCCCCCTCCCCTTCCCTCCCCCCTCCCCCTCCCCTTCTCTTCTCTTTTCTCTTCTCTTCTCTTTTCTTCTCTCTCTCTTTCCTCGTTACAATTTTCCAACCTTCTCTTTTCCCCCTGAAGTTTCTATAATTTCAGTCTATGAAATAAACTGGCAATACACGGATTAACAAGGGAAAATGCATACAAGTTTATTAATGTGCATATAGGAATGATACACATAATATGAGACTCAAAGAAAAGAACCACTTAGCTGAAGTTTGGGGACTTCAGGCTGCTGGGGAGTGGGGAGAAGTGACCATGCAGGTTATAGAGGGGGCAAGAGAGGAAAACACTTGTCTTCTTATGCAGATAAAGTCTCCCAGGTAACCACCATCAGAAGGCCACTCTAGGCAGGAGTCAGATCTTCAATCTCTGCTTCCTGTGAAAAAAATCTTTTCCAAGCAAATAGGAGATCTGATAGGAAAACCCCTGCCTACATCAGCTCTTAACTGCATGTGAATTTCTTCTTACAAAAGATCAGCTTTTCAGAGCCATCCTTGTGCCCTCAGTCCCTCTTAACAGCCATGTGGAAATACACTAATGCAAAAGAGAAATGGTTGGTCTATTTTGATCTCCCTTAACTCAAAATTAAAGATAAAAAAATAAAAAGGGTCAGGGGTGTAGCTTGGAGGTAGAATGCCTCTGGGTTCCATCCCCAGTACCACAAAAAGAAAAAAGACTATAAAAGAAATAATTTAAAGGAGCTGATACACTATTTTTATCAACCAATTACATCAACATGACTTTCTCTATAGAGCAAATTCCAAAGACAGCCACTCGCACTTATCCACAGCTGAGTTTGGTGTTGACTACCAAACTTTCCTGGCTAGCGTGAGTCTTGCTAAGAAAAGCTGAGGAATTCTCTCTTTTCTGGATGGAGCCAAGGGCCTCTTCTTTATCCACCTAGTTCCATACCACCTGCCAATCTCTCTGTGGTCCAGACTGTGCACACCAGGTTGATTGGGTCCTTGAATTAGCACCAGGGCAACAACGACCACACATGCCTCTCTATGATGAGCAAGAAGGAAAGCCTGTCACTGTCACACCTCCAGTGACTCACTGACAGCTAGAGATGGTATCTTCTAAATTACCTTCAAGGGTGACCTCTCCTCTCCTTCCCAGCTGCTGTTGCTCACACAGTGACGACGCTTTGTCATCCCTTTAACCTCTTAACTGATCACCCTGCCCAAGTCTTGCCTGCTCAAGTCCATCCCCCAAGCTGTTTTTAGAAAACTCTTATCTGCAGTTCAAGTGTGGCCAGCCCCTTGCTTGCCTGTCGGGTCACCTAGTCTTCCTTCCCAGATGCCACAGATGGAAGTAAGGTACCTGAGCATGTCTGTCAAGTATTAAACAATAAGGAACATTGAGGCCTGGGGTGAACTAAGGGGCTCCTGCCCTGCTTAGAGACGTTTAGATTTTATTCAAATACCATGTCAACCATAAAAACGACAGCTTCAGTCTAAAAGAAGTCCATGAGCAATGAATTTGCCACTTTAGGAAAGTCCCCTTCTCGTTGTGATATGAAAGACTTCTCTGGCCCGATGCCTACCTGCTGACGTAGCTCCACTGCCACCCCACTCCCACTTAGGCCCACACGTCCAACATCTATCTGCCTGATTTCCCCTGTGTTCTGTGTCTTCCTGTCTTTTTTTTTTTTTTTTTGGCGTTACTGAGGATTGAACCTAGGGGCATTCTACCTCTGAGCTACACCCCCAGCCTTATTTTTTATTCTTTATTTTGAAACAAGGTCTCATTAAGTTGCGGAGGGCCTCACTAAGTAATTGAGGCTGACTGCAAACCAGGATCCTCCAGTCTCAGCCTCCCAAGTACTGGGATTACAAGCAGGCGCCACCACGCCCAGCTCCTGCTTATTTTTTTTTTCTTCCTCATTCCCTGTTTATTCTTTCTTCAAATCTCAAAAAAGCATTTCTGGATCATTCTCCCACCTACCCCTAGGTGAGCCACCATTTATTTTCTGTGCTTTTACAGAACTTTATGCTGAGACTGGTGGTGTTGCTCTGTGACACAGTTACTTGCCTAGTATGTACAAGGCCCTGGGTTTGATCTCTAGTACAATAAACAAACAAATTTTTTGCTAGCCTCTATGATTACATTAACTGCATTATTTTAAAATTATATATTTACTGTGGTTTCGCCAAGGAATTTAAGTTCTTTGGGAACAGGGACAATGTGTCATTTGTGCACGATTCCCTGTGCCTATACACATAATTACCACTCATCAAATATTTGCTATACCAAGCTGGGCGTGGTGGTGCACACCTGTAATCCCAGTACCTGGGAGGCTGAGACAGGAGGATTGTAGGTTTGAGGCCAGCCTCAGCAACTTAGCAAGACCCTGTTTCAAAATAAAAATAATTAAATAAAAAGGGATGGAGGTGTAGTTTGGAGATAAAATGCCCTTGGGTTCAACCCCAGTACCCAAAAAAAATTTTTTTTGCTACACCAAACTCAAACCTGAGACTTAAAAAGACCTCTGTTGAAAGCCAGAAATTATTTGTTAACTGGTGATTAGCTAGTTGCTGGACAAACTCTATGTTCCAATTAGTCTTTCTAGATGGGAATGGCATACTTTCCTAATAGGTTTTTATGGAATCAAATGAAATGGGATGTGAAGCTGGGCATGGTGGTACACACCTGTAATCCCAGTACTTGGGAGGCTGAGACAGGAGGATCACAGGTTCAAGGACAGCCTAAGCAAGTCATGAGACTCTCATCAACCTTGTGAGACCTTGTTTCAAAATAAAAATAAAATAGGACTGAGGCGTAGCTCAGAGGTAGAATGCCCCTGGGTTCCATCCCCAGTACCACACACACACAAAAAAAAAATGGGATGTGCATGAATGAATTGCAAACTGCCTAGTGTTTTGTTGGAATTCAGAAAGTATAATATTTTAATGGAGCTATGTCCAAAAATGGCTCCAAATCCAGCCTTGAAAGTATAGAGTATCATTGACCATATGACATAACTACTCTCATGATTTCTGGTCCTCTTTTCTATTGCTTTATTGTAAACACACCCTGCAGACATTTTCTCCAGAAACTCCTTGTTATAAACCCTCTTTCAGCCACGATAAAAGCACCTCATTGATTTCCTGGATTAGGGGCCTATTGGGAAAATCCCCTCATTCTCTGTCACTCCCATTAGCTGTCCTCCATGGTAGCAAATGAAGTAAAACCACGTGGCTGAAACCACGCTGTGGTGTCCAGAATAAAGGCTATGTTTGGGAAGTATTGACTGAGAGGGCCAGGAAGGAGCCGACTGGTGTCGGAAATGCACTCTACCTTGATCTGGGTGGTGTTTACACAGCTGTATATGTCTGACATCACTCATCCAGGCTGAATGGTGGCCCCCAGAAGGGATGTTGAAATCTTAACTTCCAGTACCTATGCCGCAACTTTATCTGGAAATAGTCTTTCTGGATGTGATCAAGTTATGATAAGGTCATTAGAGTGGGTCCTAATTCAATATGACTGGTGTCCTTATAAAAAAAGAGGGAAGTTAGGACAAAGACACAGAGAAATGTCACGTGAACACCAAGGCGTAGGTTGGAGGAATGCCAAAGACTACGAGTCCCCACCAGAAGACAGGAAGAGGCGAGGACAGGGTGTATCCAGAGCACTAGAGCTCTCCTTACACCGTGGTTTTGGACGGCTAGCATCCGGAACTGTGACAGAATGAACTTCTGTTTTTTCCTCTAGCCAGTTTGTGGTGCACCATTAGGGCGGTCTTAGCAAATGAATGTGGAGTTTGGTACTGAGAATCGAAATGCGACAAATACTTGAAATGTGGAAGTGGCTTTGGAGTTGGGTAATGGAGAGAGGCTGGAAGAGTTTTCAGGAACTCACTAGTAAAAACATGAACTAACTTGAAGGTGATGGTAGAAATATGAATATTAAAGGCAATTCTCTTGAGCACCTAGCAAGAAGTGAGGAGAGCTGTAGAGAAAACTACTGGTAATATTTTTTTTATGTTTTTTTCTTTTTGATACTGGGAATTGAACCCGCGGGCATTCAACTTCCAAGCTACACCCCCAGTTCTTTTTATTTTTTATTTTTATTTTGAAACAGGGTCTCACTAAGTTGCTGAAGGTCTCACTAGATTGCTGAGACAGGCCATGAACCTGTGATCCTTCTGTCTCAACCTCTGAAGTTGGGATTACAGGCATGCACCACCATGCCCAGCTTCAGCTAATGTTTAGAAAAGACATATTATCATGAAAAGAAAGTTGCTAGAAATAGAAATATTAAAGGAGTTTCTGGTGAGCCTCAGCTAGAAATGAAGAACACGTTATTAGACCGTAGAGGAAAGGCGATCTTTGTTATAAAAGTGGCAGAAAAATTGACTGCTATTCTATTCTTTTGTGCAAAGTAGAACTTGTAAGTAACAAATTTGGATATTTAGTGGAGATGACTTCTAAGCAAAGTCTGGAGGCACAGCCTGTTCAGATAACCTGCTCTGTAAACAGGGCCGAGGGTGTCGCTGGTGGACTGTTCTCAGATACATTAGGTGTGTGATGTGTGAATCCAGTCAACTATGGCAGCAGAAGCCAGGAATAAAGATGTAATTATCCAGAGAAGATCTGTGAAAGACCCTCTGGTCTCACTGTGTGGATCCCTGGATTACATGGGAGACCCACAGGGCTTCTGAGAATTTTATACCAGTGGAATGCTCCAGCCTGCACTGAAAGGGAGAGGGGCAAGCCGGGCATGGTGGCGCACGCTTGTAATCCCAGGACTTGGGAGGCTGAAACAGGAGGATCGCAGGTTTGCGGCCAGCCTCAGCTACTTAGTGAGGCCCTCCGTAATTTAGTGAGACCCTGTTTCAAAATAAAGAAAAAAAAAATGGGGCTGGGAGCCAGGCATGGTGGTGCACGCTTGTAATCCCAGTACTTGGGAAGCTGAGACAGGAAGATCGCAGGTTCGCGGCCAGCCTCAGCTACTTAGTGAGGCCCTCCGCAACTTCGTGAGACCCAGTTTCAAAATAAAGGATAAAAAATAGGGCCGGGGGTGTAGCCCGGAGGTAAAACGCCCTGGGTTCAATCCCCAGTACCGCAAAAAAAAAAAAAAAAAAAAAAGGGAGAGGGACAAGATGAAATTAAGTGAGAATGAGTCTGAGGACAGAGCCTCAGATGCAGAGCTGATGGGACCCCTGGTGGGCCAAGAGGGCGGGGCCAGAACCCCAGGGGGCCAAAGGGACCCAGCAACAAGCCAGAGGATCATTCTCAGCCTGGGAAATCGAATGACATTCCCCTTCTGGGCTGTGAACTTGCTTTAGGCCAATCGCTTCTTTGTTCCCTCCAGTGTTTACTTCCATGAGGCCCCATCACACAGCTAAGCCTGAGTTCAGCGCTTCTTCCCTGGTTCTCCACTCAGTAACTCAGTTTGGGGTAAAAAAAAAAAAAAAAACAAGACCAGGGAGCACATCAGTCCATGCATCTTCCCATTAGCCTATTTTTTAAGTGCTTGTGCTCTGGACACAGAGACCCCCACTTTGGACAGCACAACCCTAAGCACTGATTCTCGTAGCAGGAGGAAAGCCAGAAGCTGCACCGTGCTCCCTGTACGTCCTCTAACAGGCTACCCCACAGGCCCCCCACCTACCTAAAATGGCGATTTCCTTTGTTCCTGTGTGCCCTTCCACATCTCACACTCCCCATCACGTTCTCCCTTTAGACTCATCTTCAGTACTTCCTAGAAATCCTCCACAAGTAACTGGATGTTATGTTACTTGGGAAAAGATCCACACCAGCCAGGATCACAGGAGCTCCTGCAGCTCAGCTCGGCTCATGGATGAGAGGCCTTGGGCCAAATGGATGTGCTGAAAAATGTGAAAAATGCATCTTTGCTTGTGTGTGTGTGTGTGTGTGTGTGTGTGTGTGTGTGTGTGTGTGTTGACTCAAAGCACATAAAAGCAACTCCACGGCTCTGCCAGGCACCAGTTCTATCTCTGTCCTACAACTGGTGCCACATTCCTAGTGTTTTCCCCTTTAAAAGGTACAGAGGGCCTGGCATAGTGGAGCATGCCTATAATCCCAGTACTTGGGAGGTTGAGACAGGAGGATTGCAGGTTTGAGACCAGAATGAGCAACTTAGTGAGCCCCTCTGCAACTTAACAAGACCCTGTTTCAAAATAAAAAATAAGCCGGGCGTGGTGGCGTACACCTGTAATCCCAGTACTTGGGAGGATCACAGGTTCGAGGACAGTCTCAGCAATTAGTGAGACTCTCATCAACCTAGTAAAACTCTGTTTCCAAATAAAAATAAAATAGGGCTGGGGGTGTAGCTCGGACGGAGGTAGAATGCTCCTGGGTTCAATCCCCAGTGCCACACATAAAAAAAAATAAATAAAATAAAAATAGTAAATAAAATACAGCTGGGGTGTGGCTCACAGGTAGAATGCCCTTAAATACAATCCCAGTAACACACACACACACACACACACACACACACACACACACACAAAGTAAAAATTAGGAGAAATTAATTTCAATATGTTTCATTTAATCCAGTAGATCAAAAATATTGTTTCAACATATAATCAATATCTTTTGAAATATCAAGATATATTACATTCTTTTTTCCACTAAGTCTTCAAGATCTGATGTGTATTTCATACTTGCAGCACATCTCAGTTCAGAATCGCCACACATCATGTGCTCAGAAACCACATGTACCTCGTGGTTACTGTATGGGCAGCACCGCTCTAGAGACTAGATTTCCATTCCTGTTCAAAGGTGAGGAGGGGACAGGTCTTATGATGCATGGCATTCAGAAGGGAGCTAAGAGTCTAACTGCTTTCTTGTTGTTCAGCCCTGGGAATCGAACCCAGGGCACACTACCACTGAGCTACATCCTTGGCCCTTTTTATGTTTTGTTTTGAGACAGGGTCTCTCTCAGTTGCTGAGGCTGGCCTTGAACTTGTGAACTTCCTGCTCCAGCCTCCCGAGTACTGGGATTACAGGCACCCAGCCTCACTGCTTTTAAAAGGCTTTCCACCAATGCATCCATTTCCCCATTCATCTCACTTTAGAGACCTTTGGCGGCACGGACTCCTGAGCATTTTTGTGCTTTCGTGGTGAGGATTGGACAGACGCCCTACTCTCCCCACCCCTGCGTGATTTCCTTCACAGAGTCAGCTAGGTCAGCTCGCACTAGCCCATTGGCTTTTCATATTCCAATTTTTCCCTGCTATTTTCTCTCCTCCCAGTCTCTTTATCTTATGAGTCTGTGCCTTCTAAATAAATTGTTCATTGTCATTTTAGTGAGGTTTCAGGAGAAAACAGAAAAACACATATGCTCAAGCCACCATTTTCTTCTAATAATCAATGTTTTCCATATCAGTGGATTAGGAGACTTCTTGTTCTTTCTTAAAAATTTGGTAAAGCCGGGCATGGTAGCACACGCCTGTAATCCCTGTATGTGGGAGGCTGAAACAGGAGGATCGCAGGTTCAAGGACAGCCTCAGCAAGTAGTGAGACTCTCATCAACCTAGCAAGACCCTGTTTCAAAATAAGAAATAAAATCGGGCTGGGGATGTAGCTCGAAGGTAGAATGCCTCTGGGTTCAATCCCCAGGACCACAAAAAAAAAAATGGTAAACACATTTTTATTGTGTGCCTGGTGTTTTGGTTTAATTCATCCACAACCCCATGGATACAAGGAATGAATGCATGGATGAAGAGACAGCCAAGAGAGTGGCTTAGTCTTCAAAGCCATCCAATCCAGTTGACACCAATGCCCCCCGCAGCAATGCCCAGCTCAGCCACTCTTCACCGCTGAGCTGAGAAGTCCTGCAGAAATAATCAACACTGCACAGGCTCGAATGCAAGAGGCCACAAGGCAGCCATTTTCACCTCCTTTCAACCTCGTGGCCCTGCCATCGCTACAACTAACCACTTCCTTGTAGTCTTCATGCCTCTTTCTGTAGCATGATGATTTCTTAGCTTAACTCTGCCTTCCCCGACCTTCAGCCTCACCTCTTCCTTTGAAAGGTGTGAGTTTCTTTTTCTTTCTTTTTTATTTTTTATTTTGAAACAGGGTCTCTCTAAGTTGCAGAGGGTCTTGCTAAATTGCTGAAGTTGGCCTCGAACATGCTATCCTCCTGTTCCAGCCTCCCTAGTACTAGGATTACAGCCTGCACCACCACACCCAACATTGAATTCCTTCTTGTGCTTGGAATCTTTAAAATGAAGCTAGAAATGGAGCACAGTGGTGCACAACTGTAACCACAGTACTTGGGAGGCTGAGACAGGAGGATGGATCACAGGTTCAAGCCCAGTTCCTGCTAAATTAGTGAGACCCTATTTCAGAATAATAAAAAAGGGGGTTAGAGGTATAGCTCAGAGGTAGAACCCCCATGGGTTCAATTCTTACTATAAATAAAACAAAATAATAATAAAATAAAATAGCTAAGGGTTGCATGCTGTGGTACATGCCTGTAATCCTAGTGACTCAGGAGGCTGAGGCAGGAGGATCTCAAATTTGAGACCAACCTGGGCAACTTAGCATCACCCTGTCTCAAAAGAAAAAAAAAGGCTTGGGATGTAGCTCAATGGTAGAGCGCCCCTGGATTTGATCCCCAGTATTGCAAAAATAAATAAATAGATGTAAAAGTAAATAAAAATGAAGCTAGGCACTTTGGAACATAGGGCAACATTACAATCCAGTCTTCCTATGTAACCTATTTAGAGCTGCTGACTTTGGGGTCCTCTTTCTGCTTTGGTTTTACACTTACTAATTCATTATTCTAGAATCCAAGGATAAATGAAAAGCTATTTAAATATGTATTAGAGCCGGGCGTGGTGGCACACGCTTGTAATCCCAGTACTTTGGGAGGCTGAGACCGGAGGATCCGGGTTCGTGGCCAACCTCAGCTCTCTCGTTCTCTCTCTCTCTCCCTGTCTCTCTCTCTCTCTCTCTCTCTGTCTCTCTCTCCTTAGTGAGGCCCTCTACAACTTTGTGAGACCCGGTTTCAAAATAAAGTATAAAAAATAGGGCCAGGGCGTAGTGCAGAGGTAGAACGCCCCTGTGTTCAATCCCCAGTACCGCAAAAAAAAAAAAAAATATATATATATATATATATGTATTAGAGTCTCTTCTAAAAATGTCAAAGATGGGATTTGCATTCATAATATACAGAAGACTGTCTTAAATCCATTCCTTTTGTATAAGAGGAAACCTTGGGCATCAAGGAATTTTCAGATTGAGAGACTCCATTTGGGTGTCATCTCTTCTTAAAGTAGACGGTGGTTTAATTATATACTACCCATGTCTGGACAGTGGGCATAAAGAAAAGGGAAGTCCTAGACATTGCTACAGTGGTGTCAGAACACAGAGGAAATTTCCACAGAGGAGATAATAAAGAGAAGTAAATTTGGGGGTGGGGTGTTTGTAGTAAAACGATCAGTAAATATGCAAACTGAATTAAATTAGAAATTCTTCAAAGCACTTCTCATGCATACCAGGCTCTGGTTTCACAAAATCTAGCACGTTATGGTGGAATGCTGCTGCCACCTTCCAGGCATCCCATATTTTATTTCCCCAGCACGTATTTTCAGCTCTGTGTATTGGGGTATACTTTATTCACATCAGTTTTGTAATTCAGAAAGAAAAAAGGATTGCCCTGCTAAAAATTTGCATTACATTAGTATTTCCTGACAAAATGTTTTCTTATACCAATGTAATGCTTACATAGGTTTTCATAACGTTTCAGAATACCTTATCTCATTTCATCTTCAAAATAACTATCTCGATTTTATATAAGCACAAAAGGGGACTGTTACTGGATCATATTTACTCCTTAGTGGTTTATTTGCGTATCACTCCACTGTACAGAGGACAGGAAGTAGGACAGGCTTCCCACAGCTGGTACAGCGCACGGCCAGGACTAGGCTGGGCTTCCTCACTCCTCACAGGACCCCATCCCCTGGACATCTTTGTCATAGTCCATTATCTCTGCTCAGAGACAGTTTTCAAAACAAACTCCATCAAAAGTCAACTCTAAGGGTTTGTCGTGGGGATGATTTAGGACAAAGAAAGAAATGTTTCTCTTCTCCTTTTTCCTCCCCCTCTACCCTTTTCTAGTGGAACAGCTCAGTCCTAAAGTCAGTGGGACACAGACAGTTGGGCCTTTCTGGAGGGGAGGTGGTGGCCCAGAGCAGGATGTCATTCATTCTCTCTCTCTCTCTCTCTCTCTTTTTTTTCTGTGTGTGTGTGTATGTGTGTGTGGGGGGGGGGTGGAACTGGGGATTGAATCCAAGGGCATTCTACCTCTGAGCTATACCCCAGCCCTATTTTATTATTTATTTATTTATTTATTTATTTATTTATTTATTTATTTATTTTGTGGTACTGGGGATGGAAACCCAGGGGCATTCTACCTCTGAGCTACACTCCCAGTCCTATTTTTTCTTCTTTATTTTGAAACAGGGTCTCACTAAGTTGCAGAGGGCCTCACTAAATAGCCAAGGCTGGGCGCAAACCTGTGATCCTCCTGTCTCAGCCTCCCAAGTACTGGGATTACAAGCGTGCGCCACCACACCCGGCTTATTTTTTATTTTGATACAGGGTCTCACTAAGTTGCTGAAGGCCTCACTAAATTGCCAAGGTTGGCCTCAAACCTGCAATCCTCTTGTCTCAGCCTTCCAAGAACTGGGATTACAGGCATCTGCTACCATGCCTAGCCAGGATGTCTCTTCTGAGTAGGTAAAGAGAGTGTCCATGATTGGGAACAGCCTAACATAGGGTATATCAGAGACTAAGTAAGTAAGGAGGGCCTCCAGGTAAGATGGCTGCTCTCACCAGGTGTGGGAGCCTGGCATGGTGAGAAAGGCCTCCCCATGACAAGATAGCCTGGCATAGGTGTATAGTCCAAGCAGGGTTAAAAGAGTGTGAATTTGGGGAGGAGCAGCCCAGTGGATTCAGGAGGATACCCTACCCCTGCTAGGGACCTGATGACCTAGATGAGTGAGAACATCCCCATAGCAGGCAGTGACTTGTGTAGGAGTCAAGGAAACAAGAAAGATAAATGCATGGGACAGTGGTCCTGGATGGGAAGTCAGAACCCTGGTGGGGTGAGAAAGATGTCTGCGATGGTTTGAATGCGGTTTGTCCCTGCCAAAACTCACGTTGAGGCATTATTTCCCAATGCAAAAGTATTGAAGTGGTGGGGCCTTTAAGAGATGTTTGGGGTCATGAATGCTGTGTTTTCATGAATGGACTCATTTTTTGTTTGTTTGTTTGTTTTTTGCTTTGTTTTGTTTTTGAGAGGGAGAGATTGGGTTAGTTCTCTGAAGACTAGATTTGGTCTTGAGGGACTGGATTAGTTACCATGAGAGCAGGTTGTTATTTATTGATTTCGGCCTTCTTGGCTCACCCCTTGCCACCTCTCTTATCACATGATCTCTCTCTTGCACACTCTTCCACCATAGGATAATACCCCCCATGAGGTTCTCACCAGAAGCCAAAGCAGGCGCCATGTTGTTAGACCTCCAGAACTGTGAGCTAAATAGACGTCCTCTCTTTTTAATTCATCCAGCTTCTGGTATTTTGTGACAGCAACACAAAATGGACTAAGACAACATCGAAGTGGGAGTTGATGGCAGGAACTGGACTGTCAGAGTCCGAGTGGGCTGAGGATTGCACTGGTGGCAGTTTGAGCAAGGGCAGGGTGATGAGGATGTCCACAAGGGCAAGGGGGCAGTTACCAGGATGGGAGATCAACTAAACATAGGGAGGTTGAGCAAATAAGGATGACAGGAGCCAGCGTTGTTACCGTTAGAGGTGGGAGTTGTAAATACAGAAATGGAGAACATTATTGGGTGGACTCCTGGTTTTCGATGTATATATAGATATAAAAATAAATATGGAAGAAAATATGCATATGTGGGTTATGGCTTGAGCTTTAAATGTCACCCCAAAGTGACATTTAATGTGTTGAAGGCTTGGTCCCAGGCTAATGGTGTCAAAGCAGGTGGCCCTTGTTTGAGGAAGTAGATCGCTGGGGGAGGTGTGACCTTGAAGGGTATATCAGGACTCTGACCTGTTCCTGTCTCTCTTTCTCTTTACTTCCTGGCCGCCATGAGGTAAGTAGTTTCTCCGCCGTGTGCTGCCCCCTGCCATGATGTTCTGCCTGGCCACAGACCCAAAGGCAATAGGGTCAAGCGACCATGGACTGAACCCTCTGAAACCATGAGCCAAAATAAATCTTTCCTCCTTTATGTTGATTTCCTTCAACATTTCCTTCCTTCCTTATCACAGTGACAGAAAGCTGACTAACACAATGTGTAATTGTATATATACATGTATGCATATGGATATAGTCGTATGTAGCTATTTACCTACATATATCCCCCAGCTTTGTCTACTTAGAAGTCCTCTAAGAGCAATGATCGCAGCCCATATTTCCTCTTCTAGAGCCCATCTTCCACAAAAAGTATCCAGAGATTCTTGGAGAAATGGCTGATTTCACGGCAGAGGCAGGGAATTTAGGAAGATAAATCTTAGCTGAGTGTGGTGGTGCATGCTTGTAATCCTAGTACTTGGGAGGCTGAGACAGGAGGATTGCAGGTTCAAAGCCAGCCTCTGCAATTTAGCCAGGCTCCAGCAACTTAGGGAGACGGTTTCAAAATAAAAAATACACAAGGGCTGGGGGGTTAACTCAGAGGTAGAATGCCCCTGGATTCAATCCCCAGCACCACAACTTGCACCCAAAAGCAAGGAAATGATGGGGGCTTATCAAAAGAACACAGAATGTGTCATTTGCAAGAAAAGGAATGGAATATTATGCTAAGCGAGGTCAGCCAGTCTCAGAAAGTCAAGAGTCTAATGTTTTCTCTGATAGGTGGAAGCTAGAGAGGAAACAGGAAACAAAAAGGACTTTAGATAATTGAGGAGAGAGACCAGTAGAGAGGAGGGAGGAAATGGGGAAGGGAGAAAGGGAGGAGAAAAGGGAGAACTGACGAAAGAAACAGTTCAAATTATACTACGCCAATGTATGAAGATATTGCCACCAATCTCATGATATGTACAGGGAGGGTGGGTAGCAGGGTGGGACCTGAAGGGAAACACACCAAGACCTGTGTGCTTGTTTGTTTGTGGGACTTTGAACCTCACTATGATGTATAATTATAATGCACCAATAAAAGTATATTTTTAAAAAGCTGAACATGAGCCGGGTGTGGTGGCGCATGCTTGTAATCCCAGTACTTGGGAGGCTGAGACAGGAGGATTGCAGGTTTACATCTAGACTCAGCTACTTAGTGAGGTCCTCCACAACTTAGTGAGACTCTGTTTTGAAATAAAGAATGAAAAGTAGGGCTAGGAGTGTAGCTTGGAGGTGGTAGAATGACCCTGGGTTCAATACCCAGTACCGCCAAGCCAAAAAAAAAAAAAAAAAAAGGCTGGGCATGGTGGCACATGCCTGTAATCTTAGTTTTTGAGAATCTGAGACAAAAGGATTGCAGATTCAGAGCCAGTTTCAGCAACTTAGCTAGACCCCCAACAATTTAGTGAGACCCTGTTTCATTTATTTATTTATTTATTTATTTATTTATTTATTTATTTATTTTGCGGTGCTAGGGATTGAACCCAGGGGCATTCTACCTCTGAGCTACACCCCCAGCCCTATTTTTTGTTCTTTATTTTGAAACAGGGTCTCACTAAGTTGTGGAGGCCTCACTAAGTAGCTGACACTGGCCGCGAACCCGGATCCTCCGGTCTCAGCCTCCCAAGTACTGGGATTACAAACTTGTTCCACCACGCCCTGCTATGAGACCCTGTTTCAAATAAAATAGGGTTGGGGTATAGCTCAGAGGAAGAATGCCCCTGGGTTCAAGCCCTAGAACCATGGGGTGGAGGGGGGAATTAAAAAAAATAGAAACCAGCTTTAGTATCAAAATTACTATTTTAAAGTACTATAATCCCTTGAATAAAATAGAAAACCATGAGTCCTTAGGAATATAAATATACGGATAAATTGAAAGTTCAGTGAAGAGTTGTACATTTTACACAGAACCTCCCCCACAAAAATATATATTAATTATACCAGAAAAACTATAATTAGTGTAACTGGAAAAGAGACACTTCCTAGTGGGAAAGGGTGGCATACAGCACCTTAATCAAGTGATCAGTGTGAACATCCTTAGCCATTCTGTGTGCCCCTGAGGAAGGGAATAAGAACAACAGGAAGACGTGAAAAATTCCCGCCAAATTTTACATTTGAATTTTACATCAAACCCCAACTGAGTGGTTCTTACAAAACAACAGATGCATACTCTTCAAAGTATCTACACTGGTTAATTTTGGATGTCGGCATGACTGGATTGAGGGGGACCTAGACAATTGGTAAGCACCCTTCTGGTTATGTCTGTGAGAGTATTTCCAGAGATGACTGGTTTGTGGAGCTGCAAACTGAGAGGGGAAGACCCATCCTGAATGTTGGTGGCAATGACCAAGCAGTGGTGGGATGGCGGAAGGAAGAAGGGGAAACAAGCCCTCTCCCCCCAGCCCCCACATCCCTTTTGAAGCAGGCACATCCTCTCCTACTGTTGCCTTGAATGGCACACGCCACGTTCTTTGGTCTTTGGAGTCTGGGACTTGCACCAGCGGACCTCTGGAGCCCTCGGGCTTTGGCCTGGGACTGCACACTGTACCTCCAGCCTCTCTCCTAAAGTTTCTGGCTCCCAGGACTGAGGCATTACGGGGTTTCCTGGCTTTCAAACCTGCAGATTCCACTGTGGGATTTTCCAGCCTCCATGATCGTGTGAGCCAACCCAATAAAGTCATATAGATATGAATTCCCTGATAGGAATTTGATTCTGTTAAATGCAGAATCAAAGCCAAGGAAGTCGAGGACAGACTCAGTAACTAGCCCTTGTAGACGGAAGAAAATTAAAGTGATCGATAACTAAACGCAACGAGCGATTCTCAAATGAATTCATTTGTTGCAATGGGCTCATGGGACCACTGCTGACACTCGAATAGGATCCAAGAATTAGATGGTAGTAGTGTAACAATTGTAATTTACAGATTTGAATGGACAGGTTGTGTTTCTGCGAAAGAATGTCCTTGTTTTTAGGAAATACCCACTAAAGTATCCAGGGGAGATGGTGTGCCATGTAGTCAACTTACTATCACGTGGTTCAAGGGCAAACATTCTTTGTACTTGCTCTTGCAAAGTTTCTGTAAGTTTGAAGTTGTTTAGAATAAAATTTACCGTGAAACAAAATTAGTTGTTGCTTAATTGTTTGTTTTTGGTGCTAGGGATGGAACTCAGGTCACCTCACATGCTAATCACACACTCCACCAGGGAGCTACACTCCCAGCCCCTAGTTGTCAGTTTTAAGAAGAACAACAGAGAGAGGGAGAGAGAGAGAGAGAGAGAGAGAGGCATCAAGGGATATAATGCAGCTGGATGCTTATTTCAGGGCTGAGGCAGGGTAAGAGTATGAACCTTAGCTGGGCATGGTGGTGCACAACTATAATCCCAGTATTTGGGAAGCTGAGACAAGAAGATCACACATTTGAGGCCAGCCTCAGCAACTTAGCAAAACCCTGATTCTTTTCTTTTTCTTTTCTTTTTTTTTTTTTGGTGGTGGTTGGTAGTGATACTGGAGATTGAACCCAGGAGCATTCTACCTCCGAGCTGCACCTCCAGCTCAGTTTTTATTTTGTTTTGAAACAGGTTCTCACTAGGTTGCTGAGAGTCTCACTAAATTGCTGAGGCTAGTCTCAAACCTGCGATTCTCCTGTCTCAGCCTCCTAAATACTGGGGTTACAGACATGCACTACCATGCCCAGCATAACCCTGTTTCAAAATAAAAAAATAAAAAGGGCTGGGGTTTAGCTCAGAGATAGCACACCCCTGGATTCAATCCCTAGTACCACACACACACACAAAAAGATGCAATGCTGGAAGGAAAGGGTTAAGTGGTATGATCCACACACAGATTCCTTTCCTAGCAAACAGGATGGACTTTGCAGTAAGTTACCCACTCAGGTGGAAAATGGGGTAAAGCCACACCTATTCTGAACAAGACAACAAAAAAGCTTTTCTTACTCTATTACCACAGACAAGCCCTAGAGAAAATAGGTAGAAGCAAGTTGCAGGAAAAGGAAATGATCACATTTTCCATTCCATTATTATTGAGAAAAATGTTTTTTCTCATATTTCTAAAAAACAAAACTGACGTACATGCCTGTAATCCCAGTCCTTAGGAGGATGAGACAGAAGGATTGCAGGTTCAAGAATAGCTTCAGCAACTTAGCAAGATTCTCAGCAACCTAGTGAGACCCTGTCTCAAAACAAAAAGTTAAGAAAAGGTCTGGGGGTGTAGCTCAGAGGTAGAGTGCACCTGGGTTCAATCCCCAGAAACAAACACACACACACACACACACACACACACACACACGCACACGCAGGCGCGCGCACACACACACACACACGCACACCATTTTTAGATGATAAAATTAGTTTCCTCCTTTCGTGTAAAGAAAAATCCCATTCCACTGAGACACTTTGACCTAGGAAGACAATTTTAGAAAATAGATAAAAATAAAATAAAATTGTACCACCCTGACACAATGAGTATTATGAACTCTGTGTGTTCCTTTGAGTTTTTTCATGTGGCTTCTTTTTAAACAGCTGTAATCCTAGCATGCAATTGGACTCCAGCCGTGTGTTGTCTGAGAGTGGCAGAGTGGCTAAATACAGGCTTCAAGCCGACTGACCAAGTCCCACACGAGACCTCTGCCACTGCGTGTGACTTCAGGTTACTTCCTAAACTGTCACAAGCCCCCGTTTCCTCCTGTATAAAGTAGGGGCAATATACTACCTTATTTATGAGAGGATTACATAAAATAATGGATGTAAAGCACTTAACATTGTATATGGCACATTTCATATAGTCAGTAAATACTTATTATTGTGTCATAAATAGTATATATTAAATATATAATTTGAAAATATTAAATAAAATATTTAATCTTATTGAAGAAAATTAAACAGGATCTAAACAAATGAAAGAGATTATGTTCCTGAATGGAAAAACAAACACCACAGAAATGCCAGTTCTCACAAAATTAACATGTACATTTAGTATATTTTCTATTTCACGCTGTGTTAGTTTCCTATCACGGTTATCACAAATTTGGTGACTTCAAACACCGCAAAATTATTCTCTTATAGCTCTGGGAGTTGAAAGTCCAAAATCAGTTTTTCTGAAGCTATGGTCTGGATTAGTGTCCCTCAGTGACCCTGTGTGGAAGGCTTGGTCCTCAGCATGTGGCACTTTGGAAGGTGGTGGGACCTTGGGAGGCAGGGCCTAGCTGGAATTCTTCCATTTGTATTGGAGCAAGTCCTTGAAGGGGATATTGGGCCCCTGCTCCTCTTTCTCCGTGTTTGCTCCCTGGCTGCAGGAGGTGAACAGCTTCCTCTGCCGCATGTTCCTACTGTGGTCTACTACCTTGCCACAGGTCCAAAAGCAACAGGGCCCAGCGACCACAGATTGAAACCTCCAAAACTGTGAGCTAAAACAAACCTTGCTTCTTTTTAAGTTGATTATGTCAAGCATTTTGTTATGGTAACAGAAAGCTGACTAACACTCACTGAGCTAAAGTCAAGGTATCAGCAAGGCTGGTTCTTTCTGGAAACGCTGAGGGAAGAATCCATTTCCTTCATGTTTCAGCTTCTATTGTCTATGTGGATTCCTTGGCCTGTGGTCCCTTCTTCCATCATCAAGGGTATCACTCCAATCTCTGCCTCTGTCACCACCACTCTGGCTCTGACTCCTATGTCCCTCTTACAAGGATCTCCATCATTACATTGAACCCATAGGGTAATCTAGGATAATCTCCCCATCTCTAAAGCATTTTTATCACATCTACAAAGTCCCTGTTACCATCTAAGGTAACACCCACAGGTTCCAGGCTCTAGAAGGTGGGCCTATGGGGGGAGGGGGGAAATTGTCAATCTACCACAAACACCAATGAGATTCTTGCAATTGTTATGGAAGAAAAAATACACAAGAACAGCCAAGAATGCATGAAAACAACGACAACCAAACCAAAAGGCATTACAATAAGATCAATTCAGCATTATAGAGAAAAATAAATTAGTGGAATGGAATAGAGAATCCAGAGCTGGGCGTGGTGGCACATGCTTATAATCCCAGTACTTGGGAGGCTGAGGCAGGAGGATTACAGGTTCGCGACCAGCGTCAGCTACTTAGTGAGGCCCTCTGCAACTTAGTGAGACCTTGTTTCAAAATAAAGAATAAAAAATGGGGCTGGGGGTATAGCTCAGAGGTAGAATGCCCCTGGGTTCAATCCCCAGCACCACATACACACACACACAAGAAAAGCCAGGTGTGGTGGCGCACGCTTGTATTCCAGTACTTGGGAGGCTGAGACTGGAGGATCCAGGTTCGCGGCCAGCCTCAGCTACTTAGTGAGGCCCTCT
>PVJS01040287.1:0-11138 GCA_004027185.1 Glis glis
CTCTCTCTCTCTCCCTGTCTCTCTCTCTCTCTCTCCCTGTCTCTCTCTCTCTCTCTCTATCTTTTTAGTGAGGCCCTCCGCAACTTCATGAGACCCGGTTTCAAAATAAAGTATAAAAAATAGGGCCGGGGGTGTAGCGCGGAGGTAGAATGCCCCTGGGTTCAATCCCCAGTACCAAAAAAAAAAAGAAATAAGGAAATCAAGGCAGGGAGAGGAGATGTGCTTTGGCTGCAGCAAGTTGATGAGAAAACTGAATGAGGGCTCAACTCTCCTCACTCTCAGCCTAGGACTTTCCCCATGGTGACACACACACCTTTAAAAGCAGGTTTCCTGCCAGGCATGGTGGAGCACGCTTGGAGTCCCAGTACTAGGAAGGCTGAGACAGGAGAATCTCAGGTTCAAGGACAGCCTCAGCAAGTAGTGAGATTCTCATCAACCTAGTGAGACTCTGTTTCCAAATAATAATAAAATAGGGCTGGGATTATACCTTAGAGGTGGAATGCCTTCGAGTTCAATCCCCAGAACCACAAAAAGTAAAAATTAAAATAAAAAAAATAAAAGCAGGTTTCTCAGCCCTGGCACCACTGATGTTTGTTTGTTTGTGGTGGTATTAGAGACTGAACCCAGGGACATTCTGCTTCCGAGCTACACCTCCATCCCCACCTTTTTTAAAATTTTTATTTTTGTTTTCTCTAGGTTGCTGAGAGTCTCGTTAGGTTGGTGTGACTGGCCTCAAATCCGCGATCCTCCTGTCTCAGCCTCCCAAGTACTAGGATTATTGATGTACTGAGCTAGATCATTCTCTGTTGCCGGTGGCTGCTTGTTGTCGGAAGTGCCCATTGCAGGCTGTTTAGGGGTATCCCTGGCCTCTACCTACTGGTAGCCAGTAAGTAGCACCTGCTTTCCTTTTTGTTTTTTGTTTTTTTGGAGCTGGGGATTGAACCCAGGGGTGTTCTACCTCTGAATTATACCCCCAGTCCTATTTTATTTTTTATTGGGAAACAGGGTCTTGCTAAGTTGCTAAGGGCCTAAGTTGCTGAGGCTGTCCTCAAGCCTGCAATCCTCCTGTCTCAGCCTCTCAAGTACTGGGATTACAGGCATGCACCACCAAACCTGGCCCACTTTCCCTATTGAAATCACCAAAGATGTTTGCAGACATAGCCAAATGATCCCTGAAAGGCAAAATTGCCCCTCACCCCCGCCCCGAGAACCACTGCACTAGAAGATTAGGTATTTATTATCTCTTTTCCACATTAATTTAATTTTCATTTTCAAGAATGAGTGATCAAGCTGGGCATGATGGCAAATGCTTGTAATACCAGCACTTGGGAGGCTGAGACAGGAGGATCGCAGGTTTGAGGACAGCCTCAGCAAGTAGTGAGATTCTCAGAAACCCAGTGAAACCCTGTTTCCAAATAAATTAAAATAGGGCCGGGGGCATAGCTCAGAGTTAGAATGACCCTGGGTTCAATTCCCAGTGCCACACACATGTGCGCACATGCACACTCAAACACACACACACACACACACACACACACACACACACACACACACACATCAAGTCAAATCATTAAAAGGCTGGAAGAAAAGAACATAAAGTCACCTATTCAAACCATTTTATAGGAATCCTTCTTTCAGGAACCATCTAAAAGTATAATTCATCTCTCTATAAAGGGAAATGTGGGCGTGGCGTGATGGCGCATGCTTGTAATCCCAGTATTAGGGAGGCTGAGACAGGAGGATTGCAGGTTCGTGGCCAGCCTCAGCTACTTAGTGAGGCCCTCCGCAACTTAGTGAGACCCTGTTTCAAAATAAAGAATAAAAAATAGGGCTGGGAGTGTAGCTTGGAGGTAGAACGCCCCTGGGTTCAATCCCCAGTACCAAAAAAAAAAAAAAGGGAAACGTGGCTAAGATCATGATCATAAAATTTGCTCCTTGCATAAATATTATCTTTTGTGTGTGTGTATGGTGCTGGGGATTGAATTCAGGGGCATTCTACCTCCAAGCTGCACCCCGGCCCTATTTTATTTTTATTTTGAAACGTGGTCTGGCTAGGTTGATGAGTCTCACTGCTTGCGGAGGCTGTCCTCGAACCTGTGATCCTCCTATTGCAACCTCCCAAATACTGGGGTTATAAGCGTGTGCCACCACGCCCGGCTAAATTTTATCTTTTAATTTAGCTTAGGGCCCAATTTCTAACACGTTCAAAAGAGAGACCAAAAATGTATTAAGGCCCTTGTCTGCAAAAAATAAACAAAACCATATGGCAATTAACCAAGCTACTGGAAATCAAAAGCCACTTAAATAAACATACCAAGCATTTATTTGTCTACTGCTACTTTTTAAAGTCTCAAAGCACAAAGAGGCATGGTTTATGTGCCTCTATTCAAACAGAACTGATTTCGACATAAGGCTACTGATTTTGTGTGATTTAGTAGAGCGCCTCATATATACTGGAATGACTCACGCAGGTTTTATCATCATCATTAGAAGACTAAGGATGGCATCCTGCTAGGATGGCCAGCAAGGGTGCAGATTTACAGTTTAATTTGACCTGTGCAAGGCGGAGAGAGGCACTATAAGGCAAAAGCTTGAGGAATAACTGGAGCTGTTAAGCCACCAGTAAATAATTATGGTAACTGCGTGCAGTACATTTACAGCTTTGTAACAAGACCTGGTGTCTTACTGTACGTTCCAGCTCTTCAGCTACTGATTCAGGGCTAAGGAATGTTCCCGCATTTGCTAAGGTTCGAAATGTCAGGCCCGCCCCCTCTAGTTACGTTCCTCTTGGGGCAGACAGGTTGGTTTTCATTTTGTTTTGTTTTGGTTTTTCCTTCTTCTATATCTCTTTCGAAAGACTAAATCCCTAGAACAGGCAAAACACAGCCAGACCTGGTGGCATATGCCCTGTAATTCCAGCCCTTAGAGGCTGAGATAGGAGGATTGCAGGTTTGAGGCCAGCCTCAGCAACTTAGCGAGACCCTGTTTCAAAATAAAATATAAACCAGGTGTGGTGGCACATGCTTGTATTCCCAGTACTTGGGAGGCTGAGACAGGAGGATTGCTGGTTCGAGGAGAGCCTCAGCAACTTAGTGAGGCTGTCTGCAACTCAGTGGGACCCTCTTTCAAAATAAAAAATAAAATAGGGCTGGGGGTGTAGCTTGGATGTAGAATGCCCCTGGGTTCAATCCCCAGTACCGCAAAAATAAATAAATAAATAAATAAATAAATAAATAAATAAATAAATAAATATAAAATAAAAGCTGGGTGTGGTAGTGCACGCTTGTAATCCCAGTACTTGGGAGGCTGAGACAGGAGGATTGCTGGTTTGAGGACAGCCCCAGCAACTTAGTGAGACCCTGATTCAAAATAAAAAATAAAATAGGGCTGGGGGTGTAGCACAGAGGTAGAAGGCCCCTGGGTTCAATCCCCAGTGCCACACACACACACAAAAAAAAACAAAATAAGAAAAGACAAAACACAAATATAGTTCATATTAATTTGCTAGTGATATCACAAGCTCTCTTCCTTTTTCAGTAGACAGGCAAGTACCAAGGACTTTGAAGGAATGAAGAGAAATGGCCCCTGAAAGACCCCAAGTTTCCCTAAGACTAAAATTTGTTCAAAATGAGGCTGAACCATGCTAACTTGCAACTTCTTGTTGTTCTTTTGCTTCATTTAAACATGAGGATGCCGGGTATGGTGGTGCACGCTTGTAATCCCAAGTACTTGGGAGGCTGAGACCAGAGGATCCGGGTTCGCGGCCAACCTCAGCTACTTAGTGAGACCCTCTGCAATTTAGTGAGACCCTGTTTCCAAATAAAGAATAAAAAATAGGGCTGGGGGTGTAGCCCAGAGGCAGAATGCCCCTGGGTTCAATCCCCAGTGCCACAAAAAATTGAATAAATAAAAAAATAAAAATAAAAATGAGCTGCGGCATAATCTCATGTTGTCAGCCCTTTACTTACTTTATGTCTTCTCCATAGCAGATGGTGGTGTCTTCTGTGAGAAGCTCACAAGCAAATCCTATGTTTTCAGCAGTTTCTACAACAGACCAAATCAAGTCAAATGTTATTCCTACTGTCCAACTGAATAATTGACTTAATCAACTATGGGTTGAATGTCCCCTATCTGAAATGCTTTGGACCAGAAGGGTTTCAGATTTTAGATTTTTTGGGGAAATGTTGGAATATTTGCATAAACATAATGACATGTCTTTAAGATGAGACCCAAGTTGAAACATGAAATTCATTTTTGTTTCACACACGCCTTATACACGTGGCCTGAAGGATTTTTTTTTTCCTGTGGTACTGGGGATTGAACCCAGGGGCAGTCTACCTCTGAGCTGCACCCCCAGCCCTATTTTATTCTTTATTTTGAAACAGGGTCTCACTAAGTTGCAGAGGGCCTCACTAAATTGCTTAGGCTGGCTGGGAACCTGCGATCCTTCTGTCTCAGCCTTCCAAGTACTGGGATTCCAAGTGTGCGCCACCACACCCAGCTAGCCTGAAGGTAATGTCATACAATTATTTTTAGTGCATTGTGCATTTTCACTGTGACCTGTCACATGAGGTTGGCTGTGGAATTTTCCACTTGTGGCATCACATCCATGCTTAGAGAGTTTCAGATTTCAAGCATTTTATTTTTATTTATTTATTTTTCTTTCTTTTTTTGCGGTATTGGGGATTGAACCCAGGGGCATTCTACCTCTGAGCTACACCCTCAGCCCTATTTTTTATTCTTTATTTTGAAACAGGGTCTCACTAAATTGCGGAGGGCCTCACTAAGTAGCTGAGGCTGGCCACAAACCAGGATCCTCTGGTCTCAGCCTCTCAAGTACTGGGATTACGAGCGTGTGCCACCATGCCCGGCTTAATTTTTTTAACTGTCTATTAATTATTATTTTTTGTGGTACTGGGGATTGAACCCAGGAGCATTCTACCTCCAAACTACACCCCCAGCCCTATTTTTATTTTTCAGTTTGAAAGAGGATCTCCCTAAGTTGTGGAGGGCCTCACTATGTTGCTGAGATTGGCTGCAAACCTGCAATCCTCCTGTCTCAGACTCCCAAGTACTGGGATTACAAGTGTGAACCACCATGCCTGACTCTCAAGCATTTTAGATCCCAGATTTTCAAATTAGGGATACTCAATTTATAATGATGATTTCTTGCTGGTGTCGCACGCTTGTAATCCCAGTACTCGGGAGGCTGAGACTAGAGGATCCAGATTCACGGCCAGCCTCAGCTACTTAGTGAGGCCTCCGCAACTTAGTAAGATCCTGTTTTAAAATAAAGAATTAAAAATAGGGCTGGGGGTGTAGCTCGGAGGTAGAATGCCCCTGGGTTCAATCCCCAGTACCACAAAAAAAGAAAAAAATGATGATTTTTTTCAATTCATGAACATAATCAGATTCAATCAAATATGCTATTTTAATAGCAATGTATAGAAATCATATAAAAGGAAAAATACTCTTTCCATAATAAAATAAGTGAAAGTCAAAATCTGGTTTGCACTATTTTTAATAATAAAATTGCTATATTATCAAATATATAAATTGGTTATTTAGCAAATTAATGTTCATTAAAATACTAAACATGCTTAGATCACATGGTTTAATCACTGTTATGGGGCGGGGCAATGGTCACCATTCCCATCCACCCTCACATGGGCTCCTCCTGAAGATATTTTTTCCCTTTTTCCATAACCACCCATTGGGTACTTGCTAAAGGGCAGGGCTGGGTTTCCCTTGTGTAGCCCACTGGTGAGGTCAGAGCAAGAGGCATTATTTGATTTCCTGTGGGAGGCTTGTGGAATAAAGTATCAGTGCCAAACAACAACTTGTTGAGCTTTAAAAATTAAAAACTTTCCTCAGAGCCGGGAGTGGTAGCTCACGTTTGTAATCCCAGTACTAGGGAGGCTGAGACAGGAAGATCGTAGATATGAGAACAGCCTCAGCAACTTAGTGAGGCCCTCAGCTACTTAGTGAGACCCTGTTTCAAAACAGAAATACTATAGGGCTGGGGGTGTAGCTTGGAGGTAGAATGCCCCTGGGTTCAATCCCCACTACTGCAAAAACAAACAAACAAACAAACAAACAAACAAAATAAACAACAACAACAACAAAAAACCCAGCAGGGCATGGTGGTGCACGCTTGTAATCCCAGTACTTGGGAGGCTGAGACGGGAGGATTGCAGGTTCGCCGCCAGCCTGAGCTATTTCGTGAGGCCCTCCACAACTTAATGAGACCCCGTTTCAAAATAAAGAATAAAAAATAGGGCTGGGGATATAGAATGGAGGTAGAATGCCCCTGGGTTCAATCCCCAGTACCAGAAAAACAAACAAACAAAACAAACAAACACACAAAAAAAACCAAACAAACTTTCCTTGGAAACGGCCATGGTGGCACAGTAACATAGGGAGACTCTCAGCAACCTAGCGAGATTCTCAGCAACCTAGCAATATCCTGTTTCTTTCTATTTCTTTGGTGGTACTGGGGATGGAACCAGGGGCCTTCTATCTCTGGGCTATACCCCCAGCCCTATTTTATTTTTTATTTGGAAACAGGGTCTTGCTAAATTGCTGAGAGCCTCACTAAGTTGCTGAGGCTGGCCTTGAACCTGCGATCCTCTTGTCTCAGCCTCCCAAGTACTGGGATTACAAGCATGTGCCACCATACCCAGCTGATCCTGTTTCAAAATAAAAAATAAAATAGGGTTGGTGGTGTAGTTCAGAGGTAGTGTGTCCCTGGGTTCAATCCTCAGGACCAGAAATAAAAAAAAAGAAAGAAAAGAAAAAAACCCCAAATCCAAAAAAACACTTTCCTCGCGTATAAAATTTTAATTATAATTTTTAAGCAAGAAAGTGGGAAAGAAAGCCAAAGTTGTTGTGGTTCAGCACTTTGTATTGTTCCGTACGGCCAACAAATGGCAGCGCTGGAAGGGCAGCAGAGATAAGAGGGTGGCCTTTCAGGACAGGCGCTCACATCTGGCTAGAGAGATAAGACTGATCACAATGCACAAGAAACAACAGGAGCTAAATTATAAGAAAGAGGCTCTGCTGCTGAGGGAGTTCACAGAAGGGCAGGCCGGGGCAGGCTAGAACGAGAAGAGCCATCTCCCTTCCTTCCAAAGAAATAGCCAGTGTCAGCTGGGCATGGTGGCGCACGCCTGTAATCCCAGTACTTGGGAGGCCGAGACAGGAGGATCGCAGGTTCGAGGACAGCCTCAGCTACTTAGTGACACCCTGTTTCCAAATAAGAAATAAAATTGGGCTGGGGGTGTAGCTCAGAGGTAGAATGCCTCTGGGTTCAATCCCCAGGACCACAAAAAAAAAAAAAAAAAAGAAAGAAAGAAATAGCCAGTGTTTGTATAGGATGGAAAGTCTGAGAAAGTCATCCTGGGCAGAGGAAATGGCAGATATAAATATCTGTGAATTAATAGATACACTGCCGCACATAATGAATTACCCTTTTTGTCTCCAGTGAGCACCCAGATCTTAATGTCAGCCTTTGCGAGTTTTGAAATGGTTTCTGGAACTCCATCCTGTAGCTTGTCTTCAATAGCGGTAGCTCCCAGTAGCTGGAATGCACGTTTGGAAAGAAGGAATTAGCAAATAAACCAAGGGTTTTCTTTAATTATCGCTTGCCGCCCTCTAAAAAGGGGCTGATTATAAACCCCCGTGGACGCTCTACTGAGACCCATGGCCACCATTTTCTGGGAAGGCTGTTGTGTTTCACATTCACCTCAAACCAAAACAGCCCAAAGCTTTTTTTTCTTAAAGGATAAACTATTTAATTTACTGAGACAAAAATGTAAATACAAAGTCAGACATTAAAAACACACTCTCATTATTTATTTGCGGCTTTATACACACATAAGCCTGCTTCCTCTGGCTAAAGGGGAATACTAGCTATTTGTTGAGCATTTCCCATTAATCTAAACTCTACAAGCAGTAAGTATTAAACTTTAAAAATTTTTATTTAGAAATGGTACATTTTCGCCAGGCGTGGTGGCACACACTTGTAATCCCAGTACTTGGGAGGCTGAGACCAGAGGATCCAGGTTTGCAGTCAGCCTCAGCTACTTAGTGAGGCCCTCCACAACTTAGTGAGACCCTGTTTCAAAGTAAAAGAATAAAAAATAGGGCTGGGGGTGTAGCTCGGAGGTAAAATGCCCCTGGGTTCAATCCCCAGTACTGCAAATAAAAAAAAAAAAAAGAAATGGTACATTTTAAGCCAGGTGTGGTGGCGCATGGTTGTAATTACAGTACTTGGGAGGCTGAGACAGGAGGATCGCATGTTCACGGCCAGCCTCAGCAATTTAGTGAGGCCCTCTGCAACTTAGAGAGACCCTATTTCAAAATAAACCATAAAATAGGGCTCGGGATGTAGCTCAGAGGTAGAATGCCCCTGGATTTAATCCCCAGTACCACAAAAACAAAAAACAAAACAGAGAAAAATATACAAAAAGATAAAAGAAAAAAAGAAGTGATACATTTTTCTTGTTTCAAGATTTCTCAAAATATAAATTGTTTTACTAATTCTCACAATGAAATAAATATTGGTTTGTTATCATATAAAATCATAAGGCATTTAATAGGTGATATAAAAATAACGGATTTTTTTTTTCAGTACTAGGGATTGAACCCAGGGACATTCTACCTCCAAGCTCCATCCCCAGCCCTATTTTTATTCTTTATTTCAAAACAGGGTCTCACTAAGTTGCAGAGGGCCTCACTAAGTAGCTGAGACTGGCCACAAACCTGGATCCTCCGGTCTCAGCCTCCCAAGTACTGGGATTACAAGCGTGTGCCACCACGCCTGGCTAAAATAATGGAATTTGATTAGAGCCTCTCTCAATATGTTTTCTCTTTTGGTTTCTATAATGGCAACTTCTATTCTGCTTTTAGAACAGAAGAAATTCAAATGACCTAGTTTCTTTGCAAAATTTCAAATGCCAAAGTTACAATTACCTTTCAAGCATGAGATAAAAAATGTAATAAAACCATACAATTTTCAATTCTGTTTAGAATATCAAGGAAAAAGTTATTAAGACTCAAACTCACAATTAGGTCTTTTTCAATCTCCTCGTACACTTTATCCAGAGCTTCATCTCTGTTGGTTGAAGCTACGCTGGCAGCCATAAACTTTTTATTCCATTCTGCATATTCTTTTTCTTCAATTTCCTTGTAGCAAAGGCAGAGGGTTCTAAGAGTTTCACTTGCAAAGACCTGTTTCATTTAAAAGACAAGCAAAGACTATTTAATTTTATGTAGTTCAAAATCAAGTTTGAAATCTTACGTTGAAGTAATATGTTAAAAGAAAAAAACCTATGCCGGGTGTGGTGATGCACACTTGTAATCCCAGTACTTGGGAGGCTGAGACAGGAGGATTGCAGGATTGTGGCCAGTCTCAGCTACTTAGTGAGGCCCTCCGCAACTTAGTGAGTCCATTTCAAAATAAAGAATAAAAAATAGGGCTGGGGGTGTAGCTCAGAGGTAGAATGCCCCTGGGTTCAATCCCCAGTACCACACACAAAAAAAAAAGACCATGAAATATGAAGGATTCTATAGAGGGATTAAACTTTGTTTTTCTAAGCATCCTCAGGCTGCTAGGACTATATTTCTAGTTCCCAAAATTAGTTAAAGGAAAAAGTCTACCTTTTTTCTAAATAAAGTCACCAGAGTAAAGAAAACCTTTTTCTCTTAATGACTAGAAAATTACAAAGGGGGTAATGATGTTGTAAACACAGACCTGGCAACTTTAAAACTTGTTCCCACAAACTGTATTATTATTATTATTATTGTTGTTGTTGTTGTTGTGGTGGTGGTGGTGGTGGTGGTGGTGGTGGTATTGGGGATTGAACCCAGGGGCCTCACTAAGTAGCTGAGGCTGGCGGTGAACCTGTGATCCTTCTGTCTCAGCATCCCAAGTACTAGGATAACAAGCGTGCGCTACCACACCCGGCTCCACAGACTGTATTATAAGTCCAGTCAATTCTCTGTGTTATAAATCCAATGAACTCTCAATCAAACAGTAATCTTCAAACCAATTCTAAAATTCGTTAGCCACTGTTAAAGCTGAGCTCAAGTATTTCCATGAAAAAGAGCAGCTGGTAATTTTCCTGTGGTGAACAGATTTAAACCACTTTTAAACAGCTTCAGATGGACCAGTAAATATCTTTTATTACTTCATAGTCACATCTTGTCTAGCCAAGATGAAGAGCTGGCAGAACAACTGAATATTTGCTTTTAAAGATTCTTTGGAAGGTTCTGCATTTAACTGATTAGACTCTCATTGGTCACACCTCATGAGAATTCCTCCTCCTTTTTTTCTTGGTACTGGGGTAGCTACCTCCAAGCTATACCCCCAGCCTCTTTATTTTTTATTTGGAAACAGGGTCTCAGTAAGTTGCTGAGGGCCTCGCTAAGTTGTTGAGGCTGGACTCAAACGTGCGATCCTCCTGTGTCCACCTCCCAAGTACAGGGATTACAGGTGCGCACCACCACGCCTGGCTGAGAATGCCTCCATTTTAACTGCATTAGCATCGGTACGTAATCTGAATATGTGGCTCCACTTAGTGAAGGACACATTCCCCAGCCTTCTCTCTGAAGGATCTTGGCTGACTCTAAACCTGAATCGATCGAGGAGGGAAGAAACCACTGTTTATCAAGTATCTTCTAAGCGCTGGGAACCATGCAAGATGCTCTCTCTTGCAATGACCTGCCATGTGTTCCTCTTTTCACATGGGGAATCAATGATTCATGAGATACTAGGCATTTTTTGTTCAAGGACACAAAACTAACAAAGTGGCCAAATCTGATTGAAGTCCTGCAGTCCTCACTGCCGTCATCACACAGAACCAAACACTATAAGCACTGGCGAGCAACTCCCAGAAACATTCTAGTATCTGCACAATCACTGGACCAAGAGAAGGGCTTTGAAACAATTAAAACCAAACTGTTTTGCTAACAAAGGCATCAAAACATAATGGTCAGCCGGGCGTGGTGGCGCACGCTTGTAATCCCAGTACTTGGGAGGCTGAGACAGGAGGATCCGGGTTCTCGGCCAGCCTCAGCTACTTAGTGAAGCTCTCCGCAATTTAGTGAGACCCTGTTTCAAAATAAAGAATAAAATA
>PVJS01040288.1:0-18515 GCA_004027185.1 Glis glis
AAAAAAAAAAAAAAAAAAAAAAAAAAAAAAGGGTATTGGAAAGAAGCCCACTAAAAAGCACCGAGGACTCACCTAGGTTCCCGGGGAGCCCAGAATGCAGACCGGAATGCTGGGAAGTCCACAGTGTTGGACTCAGGCCTGGGCTTGGAGCTTGGTCCCACTCCTCACTAGCCATATGACCTTGGCCAAGATGGGTGTCCAGCCGGAGACCAGATTTCACCATCCTGCCCCCTACAATGATCGTGCCCATCTCGCGGGACAGTGGAGAGGGCGACCCGCAGTGAGGGTGGACATGGCTCAGCAGAGCTGGGCACACCCGCTCTGTCCACTGTGCATCCAGAGGTTCAGGCCACCCGGGCCACAGCGCCGTGAGTTATCTGTAGGTACCAGCTCAGGGCTGCCTTGTCTTTGAATGACCTCAGCTGACGGAGCTGCCTGGCCCCAAGTTATGCCCGATCTCATCCTGGCGGACTCCCTGGCACACGGGCACAGAGGGCCAGTCAATGCTGTAGTGTCATTGCTCTTGGGGCGCCACAGGGAGCAGGCTGTGGCTGGACTGCAGCTGGATGTCTCTAGGCCATGTGGCTGCTGCTTTCCGCACCCCATCCTGCATCCCTCTCACTCACAAGTCTTACCTGAGAACGCTCCCACAGCCGACCTCTTTTTACTTTTTTTTTTTTTGGCAGTACCAGGAATTGAACCTAGGGGTGCTCTACCATTGAGCTATATCCCAGCCCTTTTTATTTTATTTTGAGACAGGGTCTTGCTAAGTAGCCCAGGCTGGCCCGGAACCTGTAATCTTCCTGCCTCAGCCTCCTGAGTAGCTGGGATTACAGGTATATGCCACTGTGCCCGGCTTCCACAGTCTATCATTGCACAAAACCCAGGGCTCAGGCTAAGACAGTGGAGGAGGGAGGGAGGGGCTCTCCCATTCTCTGTATTCCTTTCAATTTGAAATGACTGCCAAGAGTCCAGAGAACAATCTACGTGTTCAATTCCCCCTTGCCAGAGACACCCACCTGATCCCCCCTCCGGGCTAGGCTGCCAAGTTTGGGGGTCCTTCTACCCCAACTCAGCATTCCCAACAAAAGCTGGGCAGAAGTGGCAGCTTCCTGAGGCCAGATGGCTCAGGGGTGGCTTGGTCTGGGCCTGGGTGGACCCCAGAGGCACCTGGTCCAGGCTTGGTATAGGGCCCAGGCAGATGAAAGATGTTTCTCAAAGCATTAGCTGAAGAATTAATTAATTTCCATCACAGGCCCCAATTAGTGACACATCCTCCCACGCACTCGCCGGGTGACTCCAGGTGGCATTTGCCAGGGACACCGAGTGCTGGAGATGCAGGGTGCGGATTTGAAGCCACAGGTGCTGGCAGGGTCCATCACAGCCACTTGGGGTACCAGAGGTGAAGAAGGCTCTAAGCCGGGAGTCAGACAACATCAGTAGGGTTTCTGGCCTGGCCAGACCTGCTGTGAGTCTTTGGCCAAATCAACATCCCTCTCTCTGGTCCTCAACTAAGATAGCCAGAGTAGATGACCTCAGAGAGACTTCCAACCTGACGGCTCTAAAAAAACAAGAGCTAATACTCTTAACATACTTCTAGTGTGCACCTGGCTCTCTACAAAGTACTTCGCAAATATTTACTTATTCAAGCTTTGTGACATCTTTGAGGTAGGAAGGGGCTAGTATAAGTCCATTTTACAGATGATGAAGCTGGCTCAGAGAGGTTAAGAAACTTGACTGTTGTCATGCAGGCAGTGAGGGGCAGAGCCAGGGCTTAGACCCAGGCCGCCTGATTGCGGAGTTTGAACTGTCCCTCTACCAGGCCACATGCCTGGGACAATCCGACTTCTCTGGAGCCCTGGCACAAGGTTGGGTACCACTCTAAGTGCTTAATAAGATTTGGTAAGAGGAAACCAAGAAAGAACTGGACGCTTGAAGGTCTGTGAAGGTGGTTTGTGAGCATGGGACTGGGGAACTGAGGTGGGAGGAGGCCAACGTCTCCTTGGGTGTCCTCTGGGGCCATCCAAGGTTTGGCTTTCTTCCATGTACAGGTTACGGTCAGCAACAGCAGCATTGGGGTTGTGAGAGCTGGTGACAGTTCTTGTGTTGGGGACAGGAGGTTCCAAAGACGGGGTGCCCAGGACACTTCTCACCGGATATTTTTCATTCATTTAAAATGTTGTCACAATTGCATATATTAACTAATCCCCCAAATACTTATTTTAAAAATTATTCAAAGACCAATCCAACACAAATCATCTAGAGAAGCTGGAAGTGGTGGTGACGCGTGGAATCCCAGGATTTGGGAGGCTGAGACAGGAGGATCTCAGGTTTGAGACCAGCATCAGCAACACAGCGAGACACTCAGCAACCTAGTGAGATCCTGTTTCCAAACAAAAAATAAAAAGGGCTGGGGGTAGAGCTTGGAAATAGAATGCCCCTGGGTTCAATGACTGGTACCTAACACACACACACACACACACACACACACACACACACACACACACACACACACCTAGAAAGGAACTCTGACAGGAACGGACTCTCAGGGATGAAAAATCGGACAATAGGGGAGTAGAGGAGCCCAAAGGAGGAGATGGGAGGCTTGGACGAGGGTCCTTCCTCCCTGGGAGACTCTGGCTGCACCTAAACCAAGCCCACTAGACTCTTGCTCTGCAGGTAGGGACACTGAGACCCAAGAGGCGACCAGAAGCTGTCACAGGAGATACTGGGATTCAGTAGCTGATCGGAATCCTCCTCTCTTGGCCCTAATGCTGCGCCCTGGGCTCCATATGTGCACAGTGAACACACATATCCAGACCAGAGCCGGCCCGGCAGCACGCTCCCCACCCTCACGCCCTTCCTCCAGCCAGGTGCACGCCACCTCTTTTTCAGGAAGTCTGCATTAACAGGAAAGGCAGCGGCTTCCGTCCCTGGGATGCTTTGTGTGTGCTGTACACGCACCGCCTCAAATCCCCACAGGTATCTCACAACTCTCACTGCAGTCTGCAAAGGACACGGCTGAGGCCCAGAACAGTTACATATGTAGTAAGGACAGCGAGCCAGTAAGTGGCAGAGACACAAACCTGGGTCATTGGGCCTCCAAAGTCCGTGCTTTGAACCCCAAGCCAACACCCCAGAGAGCATTCCCTATGAGTTTAGGTCACGACCCCCCTGGAGACTATTTTCAGTGCCTTCGCCTTCTGATCCTGAGTTGTACTGGGTTGGGTGAGAAATTCATCACATCACAAGGGCTGACTCCCTTCTAAATCCCAACCTTCCCTAGATAATGACCGGGGACCCCATTCTTAGGAGCATCTCAATACACAGGCTCAGTAAACTCCCTTAGTAGCCCTTTCCAGCACTGTGCCCCTTCACAGCCACGATTCTGTCTTCCCAGTAAAGCTCTGTCCTCAAATGAACCTCGTGGGTTTTTTGTTTTGTTTTATTTTGTTGGGCTTGTGTGTGTGTGTGTGTGTGTGTGTGTGTGTGGCACTGGGGATTGAACCCAGAAGCATTCTACCTCTGAGCTACACCCCCAGCCCAGTTTTTTATTTCTTATTTGGAAACAGTGTCTCACTAAGTTGCGGAGAGCCTCGCTAAGTTGCCGAGGCTGGTTTTGAACCTACGATCCTCCTGTCTCAGCCTCCCAAGTACTGAGATTACAAATGTGTACCACCCTACCAGGCAACCTCGTGATTTTAATACACAACCCTAACTACCTTTCCTGAGCGCAAGAAAGGGGCGATGCCCTGTTCTGTCTTGTAAAAGGTGCTAGACCGGAGCCCGAGGAGTCCCCAGGGCTGCCGGAGTCCAATAGCATGACCTGATGCGTTTTATCTGTGTCGGCTCATTTACCACTTGTTCGGTTGGTTTCCCATAGGATCCACAGAGTCCTTACGGCGAGCCCTGCGTAAGGCAGGCAGCAGCCAGGGCTCATCTGGACCAGAGACCATGAAGGAATCCAGAGGGCCTGAAGACTATGCCAGGACCAAATTTGGTACCCAGCATCCCAGCAGCTAAGACGCAGAGAGATGCACTGAAAAGATGCTGCATTTCTCTCCAGCCTTTCTCTCTAACCCAGTGGTTCTCTAAGTGGGGGTCCTGGACCAGCACCCTCAGTATAGCGTGACCCGGAAACTTGTTAGAAATGAGGTTATTGAGGCCCACCCCAGACTGAATGAGAAACTGTAGGATGGGGTCCAGCTTTCGTGTGCAAACAAACCCTCTAGGTGATTCTGGGGCTCCCTCAAGACGGAGCACCTCTGCTCTACTCCATTCAAACTGACCCACAACTATGACAACCGCAGCGCTGACCCCGTACTGTGTGCCAGGCATTAAACCCCTATCCCATTAGGACGCCTTAACCCTACAGGCCCAGCTTGGGGCCAGGAGCACTTGTGCATTATATCATTTATTCCTCACAACCACCCTTCGAAGCATTTATTATTATTATGGTCCATTTCACAGAGGAGGAAACTGAACCCCAGAGAGGTGAAGCAGCTTGCCCAAGGCCACACAGTTAGAAGTGGTAGACGTAGTATGAAAATTCAGGTGGGTAGGACCCCAAAGCCACATTCTTTCTGTTCCACCCTGGAAGCTCCTAGGGTGGCTCTCAGTTATGTCAGCTGGAGAAGCTAAAAGCTGGGTCAGATGAAATGTGAGGAGGGGAGGGGACAGGCAGGGTGGAGAAAGGGCCCTGCCCCACCTCCACAGCACATTCTAGGCTGTAATAATCTGCCCCCCCAAGCACTTCCCTGACCTCATTTCCCCTCACCCACTCTCTCCAACTGTGGGGTCTGCTTTCTGTTCCCTAAAAGCTCAAACTCACACTGACCTCAGGGCCTTTGCATAGCTGGTCTCTGCCTGGAACACTCTGCCCTCCTCGTATTCCCACTGCTGGCTCTTTGTCATTTAGTCTTCAACTCAAACATCACCTCCCCAGTAAGCCTTCCCGACTTCTTTACTTAATGTTATCTCCAATGCCACTATCATTTTATTTTCATTCCACCTAACAACCAAAAAAAATTTTTTTGTGTGTGGTGCTGGGGATCGATCCCAGGGGCATTCTATCTCCAGGCTACACCCCTAGCCATATTTTATTTTTTATTTGGAAAGAGGGTCTCACTAAGTTGCTGAGGGCCTCAGTAACTCACTGAGGTTGGCTTCGAACCTGTGCTCCTACTGTCTCAGCCTTCCAAGTACTGAGATTACAGGCGTGTACCACCACACCCGGCTCCAAAATTATTTTCGTAATTGATTACCTGATTATTGTCTGTGTCCCTCAGCCCAGAACATAACTCCATGAGAGCAGAAACCATGTCTGACTTGTTCCCTGATCTACCTCCAGCACCTAGCACGTTGTTTAGCACCGAGCAGCTAATTAAATATTGGTTGAATGAATAAATGCCAGGAAGAAAATGTGACACGGAGGCCGGAACTCTGGGTCCTTCCCATGTGACCTTGGCAAGCCACTGTGCCTCTCCGAGCATCAGTTTCCCCCCTTGCCTGATGAGGAGAATGGACCAGAGGCTCTCCAAGGGTCCTTCCAGGACTGCCAGTCTTGGAAAGCCAGACCTGGAACCCACCCAGCTGGTCCATCGAAGCAGGCAGCTGGCCAGGGTCCGGGCAGCAGCTGCCCTTTCCCCACCTCCCCCCGAGTCCCCGCTCAGCCACAGTCATCTCACTCCCCCACCGCAGAAACTGTTAATGAAGTGCGCACTGCTAAATGCAGTTACAATTACGGGGGCTAAGAATAAGGCGCTGACATCAGCCTCGTCAGTTTCCGAGTGAATCAGAAGGGGAGGGGGGAGGAGGGAGGAAGGGAGGGGGACGGCGCTGGAGCTGTCAAGTGGAAATAGCACAGCGTTAAATATAATCCAGCACTGGCCTACATCGGTCTGGAGAGGCAGGTGATGGCGGGGCCCCCAGGGCCAGAGCAGACAACTGGATTCTTCAAGGAGGCCAGGCAGCCGCAGTAGCGGCTGGGCGACTGTGACGGGGACCGTCCGGGAACCGATGGCCAGGAAGGCACTCCACCCTCCACCGGGCCGGGATGGACTATAGCAGGGTGGTAGACCCTGGGAGGAAATGGGAAGCCAAACAGACTCCCGCACCCCGGCCTTTGTCACTTGCTGTCATGATAGCACAAGTACAGCCCCTGAAGTCCTCAGAGCCCTTTGCCACCTGGGACCTTACTGCACACCCAGCGGCAGAAGGCGGCCTCCAGTTGAACACAACTAGGGTGGAATCACCTTCAACTGCTCCAGCTGCCCAACTTTCCTCATCTGCAAAATGGGCACATCTGCCATCGCAGCCGCCCCTTGCAGGTTCAGTGAGATCACACAAAGCGCCGGCACGGCTGAGCAGGCCCCTCAGGTGTTTTATTTCTACCATCCTGAGATGCTCGGACCAAGATATTAACCCTTTTTTTCCAGATGAGGCTCAGGAAGGTTAAGGAAGTTGCTTGAGGCCACAGGGTAGGCAAGGAGTCAAATTCAAGCCCAGTTATCTTCCTACCACAGAAAGACAGAGGAATTGATGTGGACCCCCGAGGGGACAGGGTTATGGTAGGGGAGATGTTGCACCCTTCTGAGCGTACGCTCCGGAAGCAGCGCCTTGCCAACAGCCTTTAACAGACATGCTGGAGCAATGGCTGTGACAGCGGAAGAAAGGCCAGGAGACGGGAGAAGGGCAGCTGAGGGCAAAGCTCCCTTCCATTCCGGCTCTCCTCCGCACTTCGCCCGCCCCCCACTCAGCCTGCAGTTGGAACTGGCTCTGCCTCTGGGCCTGGGGGTGGGTGGAGAGGAAGGCAGAGCCTCATCCCCAAAGGGAAACAAGGAGGATGGACCCTTCCCCCCCAAAACAACCAGGTGGGGCTCTGGTAGCCGCAAACCCAGGAAGCTGAAGCCAGGAGTCTGGGAGCTTGGGGACAGGGAAGGGGACAGACCCAGGGGAGCCACATTTCAGGAAAGAGCTCCAACATCTCAGAGCAGACCGCAGGCCAAGGATTTGTGTAATGGGGAGGGGTGACTCCTCATGTCCCTGGCTTTCCCCAGATACTTCTTTCAGGGTAATTTGATTAAAATAGAATGGTTGGGGTCCACACTCTTACCCCACCCCTCAATTTGAACCATGGAAATAATTGGCTTGATTCTCTTACCATGCTTCCGTTATTCAAATCTAGAAGAGTTCTGCCCAGCTCCCAAAACATAAAGGAGATGGTAGGGGGGGGTAGAGATGAAGGGGGATGGGAAGTGACCTGCTCCGCAGGTGAGGGCGGGAGTGGAGGACTCAAAGCCTCAACCTCATGTCCTCGGGTGGCGCTGATCTTGAAAGATATGCCAAGACCTCCCGCCTCATCCACCCAGCCCAGCCCCCTTCTAGAGCCAAAGGACTCCCTCTGTTCCCACCATTTCCAGAGGAAGTGGAGGGACGGCAGCAGGACATTTTGTTTCCCAGAAAAAGCTCAGGTCAAATTTCAAGGACAAAAGTTAGCACTCGGTCTGGGAAAGAAAACTCTGCCAAACAGTGTAAATCGGGGGGCGGGAGGGGGTGTTCTAGTGTGGTCACTCCACGTACCTGGGGGTGGGGTCAGGAATTGGAACTCTAATTCCCCCTGCCAGGATCTGTCTGGCAGGATGTAGGTACCTCTGTTCCACAACCCAGAAGTAACTCAGACAACCACCTTCATTTCCCCTCTGTCCAAAAACAAGGGGGCAGGGGGATGGTACTAGTTTGTCCGTCTCATGCACCATGCCCCCCCTCCATCAGATTTGGTCTGAGCGGAAGAGGGTGGTGCCATGAAGGGCTTTCCAGCCCAGAGATGTGGCCCGAACTGCTAAGAGAGGGACGGGTAGCCGGCTGGTGTTGCCATGGCAACTTTCTCCCTGCGCTGGATCGAAGCATCCATCCTATGGGCAAATCAGAGCTGGCTGCTCCAACTTCTCCGCCCTTCTCCTGGGCGGGCGGGGGAGAACTGGACGCCGAAACCAGTTGGTCAGGCTCAGAGACACCATCCTCAAGTCCAGACCCCACTGCAACAACCCCCTTTGGCATCTGCTAGAAACGGGATCCACCCCTGCCCCCCCAGACTCCCCAAGGCAGAGTAGCAGGGTCAGGCCTGTAGATGTGCTGCAAACGAGCTGGGCAGGAAGAGCAGGGAAACGGACAGCCAGAATGTTTCCCACCCTCTAGCTGGCATGCAAGTCCCCCCCAAATCTCCATCTTTAAACCACTTCAAAGAAGGAGGGTCCAGCTCTACATTAATAACTGTAACAATGAATAAAATTCGCCTAGTAAAATTATAAAAGCTAACATTTTGAGAATCAGTCTTTTCCCTGCCCAAACCAACAAATTCTTCTTTACGGTCATGCTCAGAAACAACTCGTACTTGGTAATAAGATAGATCAGAGCTAATGTGTATTGAGACCTACCTCGTGCCAGGTACAATGCTAAGCCCTCTGCCCAGCAAGCTGCAGGATGAGTGAAAGCACAGATGCTGGAGTCTGACTGCCCAAGTTCAAATCTTAACTCCCCCATTTATTTCCTAGCTGAGTGACCTTGAACAAATTACTATGTCTGGGCCTTGGTTTTTCTCCTCTGAAAATGGGGATGTTAACAGGATATTAAATTTGATAAAGGTGCCAAGAGGAACGAATTAAGATAACACATTTAAAGTGCCTAGAAAGACATCTATCCCAAGGTAATCGTTTTTAAAACATTGACCCTACCCGGTCCCTGTTATTATTTTCTTCCTCATACAGATGAGAAAACTGGGGTCACATGTCTAATTCCTCCCTACCCCAAACCTACCTGATTTTAAACCCAGTGCCAACAAGGCCAAGCAACAAAGACATGGGCACAAACAATGACTCCAGTGCCCGCCTTGCTAAAGCCCCAGCATCCTTGGGGAAAAGGGCAAAGGCAACATTGTAAGAAACGCGTTCAGAGCATTTCTTGCTGTGGGAAGATGTCCCTCGATGGGAATTCTAGGAACCTGCAGTGACCAGCCTCCTGGGCCAGAGGGTGGGTAGAAAGGGGTGGGAAGAAGGGGCAGCTTCTTTTGCCCACCTCAGCGTCCAATACTTCTAAGTCCAAAGAGAAAATGTGTTCTGCCCCATTTATAGCTAAAAAAAAAAAGTCTCCTTTTCACACCATTCCTCAGGAAAATAGCTAAAAGGGAGCACGTGAGCCCTGAAGATGAGTCTGGCTCAGTCTGGTGGATGGTAAAGACTCATTAGACATGAGTTAGAAGCAGCAACAAAGAGGACCCTCCCAGATGAGCCAGAGACCTGTCAGGGACACACTTCTGAGACAGAGCCACCAGGGACAGACGGGCAATAAGAAGAGGGCCAGTGGGAGGGGGGGAGGTGGAGCCAAGCCTTTGTTGACAGCCTCCTGACTAAGCAGTCTCTGTCCAGTAGCTGAGAGGCGATTCCAACTGCTTTTAAAATTTAGTTTAGCATGGTGTTGTTCTAAAGGAATAAATCCAAAACAAGTGTGTGTGTGTGTGTGTGTGTGTGTGTGTGCATGTGTGTGTGTGTGTGGTGCTGGGGACTGAACCTAGGGGCATTCTACCTCCCAGCTACACCCCCAGTCTTATTTTATTTTTTATTTGGAAACAGAATCTCACTAAGTTGCTGAGAGCCTCACTAAGTTGCTGAGGCTGGCCTTGAACCTGCGATCCTCCTGTCTCAGACTCCCGAGTATGGAGATTACAAGCATACACCACTACACCTGGCTCCAAAAGACTTCTTTTAGGAGGAAATTAATGACTTTGAGAAGAACAAGAGAAATTAAGCACCAAGATGACATTCCCTACTTCCGAGTTTCACCAGACACTCATTATGCTTCCGGAAATGAAAGTTGACTTTCTTCCTCCCCCTCCCAAACTCAAGGCGGCCCTTAAGATGAGCAGACAGTGAGCTCAAAATGCCCACACCAAACTCCAGGCTGCCAGCTACTGCCGGAGGCCTCCTCACCTGGGAACCATTTTCTACACAGTGAGATCTGGCTTTTTAAAAACATCCTCTTCCAAAAAGAGGGCTACTGGTTTTCTGGAAAGAGAACCAAAAGCCTGATTTTAGTCTCAGCTTTGTGCCTGCTCCATTGGATGACCTTGGGTTATAAACACACACGCGTATACATACACCACACACCAGGGCTTCGGTCGTTCACATGCACGCACTCACGTGCACCCAAATACGCTCACAATCATCCATTTGGGATCTAGGAAAGATTGCACAAGATGATTTCCAAGTGAAACATTTAGTAATCTGAAGAAATCCACTTTTTAAAAAACATTGGGTGGACCTTTAAAAACGCCACTAATACTAAATGAAGTTATCTGCTGACTTAAGTGAAACCTAGAGCAAGCGGCCTGCAGCCTGCAGTAATAAGCAAGGTGTCCGACCCATGACATGAAGCATAACTTTAGAGAAAAAACAAACCATGCCTGCCTCCGACCCAACGTTCCTGCAAATCCATGCTCCCCCCAACCTGGCTATTGAGACCCAAGTGGCCGCTGAACTTCAGGAGAGCGCCTGGCACCAGGAAGGGGCTGGGAAACAGCTCACCTGGGCTGCTTCCTGCCCCGCCCCCTTGCCCCACACCCCCATGCTAGCCTTATTTTCTCGTTCCTATTTTGCTCCAGTGGAGGCCACTGCATGGGGGGACCCCATTCCTCCTCATCTGTCTTGTCCCAAATAATAATACAGCCTCCCTCAGCCACTTCAAGGGGGCAGTTAATCCACTGGGCCTCAGTTATTCTATAAATTGGTGATTCCATAAAATGGTTCTGCAGTAACCATCTTTACCCCACTCCCACCTCTGGTCAACAGCAAGATAGGCCTACCAGGGGTCTACCTCACCTGCACCCATTCATTCAACAGCCCATAGAATCTGGAAAACTTTCCTTTCCCCCTCCTGCCTCCTACAGGTGAGCATGGATTGTCCACCAGTCCATCCATAGATAGCAAGGTCCCAGCAGGCAGGAAGCCAAAACCTGGGCCCTTGAACTCCCTGGAACTGTAGGCTAAATTTCGTAGACAGTACACATATGCATTTTTTGGAGAAAGATGGTCCACATTTTCATCAGATTCTTGAAAGTGTGGATGAAACCTTCTTGCTCCTCCCCACCACATCCACTGCTCTCCTTTTTGTTCCCTGGTTGTTACATTCAAATATTCAGCTCACAAAACACTTTGAATTCCACCCTCACACCATAGACAGCCTTGTGTCTGAGGCACTGTCGTCCCCATTTCACAGACAAGGAAACCGAGGCTCGGGGGGTGGCATATCTTGCCCAAGGTCACAGCTTATAAGTAAAGAACGAAGACTGGAACCTAATTCTCTCAATCTAGCGCTCAGGGGAACTCCGGCCCAAGCCCTCTAGCTACCCCACCTGTTGTTGGATAAGCTTCCTCACCCCATACCATATCCAGAGCTCTCTCCTGTTCCCTCTGCCTGGTCCCGGGGCCCCCAAAAAAATCAGGTTTCCTAGCGCACCTCCCCGCCCCTCGGGCTCTGGCTAAGGTCGCGCGCAGGCCTGGGAGCAGCAGGTTCCAGCCGCAGGATGGTGGCCGGGTTCAGCCCACCCAAAAGGGCCACTCCAGGGACAAGAGCACCTGAGGTCAGGGGCACACACTGGCGGGCGCGCAAGTGTAGAATTGGAGCCGCCTTCCACCTCCCTCCGGGAAGAGCCGGAAGAAAGAGGAGGAAAGGCCGTCACCTGCCCGATTCCCCGCGTCTGCCCCAGTCGGCTATGAACCAGGGGTCCGGAGCCCCAGCCTGTGGGGTGGAGGAAGGGGGGAGAGACAAATGGGGGCGCTCTAGGCCTTAGGCGTCAGGCGGGGGTCTCGGGCAGGGAGCCTCTGGGTGCAGCCAAGACAAAGATGGAGAGGTAAGGTCTGTGCGCCACCTCCGATGGCGGGGGGCGCGTCGGAGCCCCGGGGTGAGGCGGCCGAAGCGCCACGGTCTCAATAGTGAGCGCATCCTGGGGACTCAGGAATCCAGGAACGACTCAGGGGGCACCCAGTGGACGCAGGTGAGCAGGGAGAGCTGGGTCCTGGCGACCCACGGGCCCACCTGCGGGAAAGGGGTGAACGCAGATGATCTAGGGGTTCCGGGGGACATGCTAGAAGACAGCTCAGCCTAGAGCCCCTGGGTCCCGAGGGAGGGGAAGGCGACCCTGGGGACGCCTCCCCGAGCGGGGCCGGGGTGGAGAGGAGGCAGTGGCCCGCTCTCGGGGTGCGCCGGGTCCGGGAGGGGCCTCGGGCTCTGGACGCCGGGACACCCCGGGTGTCGCGGGCGGGCCGCGCTTACCCTCGTCCTCGTCGTCGAAGGAGTTCATGCACGGGAAGTAGATGGCGAGCGCCTCGAAGGAGGCGGACAGGCTGAGGCGGCTCTGCGAGCGCTCCATGCCCGCGCCGGCGCCGGGCGCCTCGGCCGAGGCGGCGGCGGCGGCGGGCGGCTTGGGCAGCTTGGCCGCCCCATTCTTGACGCGGAGTACTGCGCGCGGCGTGGTGGCGGCGGCCCGGGGTCGGCGGCGGGGCTGGCGGGCTGGCGGGCTGGCGGGCTGGCGGGCGGGCGCTGGGCTCGGGGCTCGGTGCTCGGGGCTCGGGGCGGCGGTGGCGGTGGTGGCGGCGGCGGCGGCGCAGCGCGCTCTGGCCCGCGGCACCCCCCGCCGGCCGCACGGGGCGGGCTCGGAGCGCGCGGCGCAGCCAATCGGCGCGGCCGGGGGAGGGGGCGCCGCGGCGGGGCGTGGGAGCCGGCGGGGTGCGGGCTGAGCCCGGGGTCGCCGCCCCGAGCCCGCGCAGGTGTGCGCGCCTGGGCGGCCAGCGCCCGGGTCCTGCGGCCGAACCCCCACCCAGTCCCCAGACTCGCCCCGGATGCAGGCGTCCAGCCGCCGACCCAGACAGGCCTCACCCGGCGACACAGACACGCTCAGAGGGACACACTCGGAGAGTCCGGCACGGACCCCTGGCGTTGGACCCCACACACAGACCCTCAGGTTCACTCGCGCACCCGCAGAGATGTGTTGGAGCTGCAAGAGGCAGCGCAGCCGCCTTCGGATCCAGGCTCAGAAGTCTGGACGGACACACCCAGACCCACTCAGAGTCGCCTGGACAGACAGAGCCATGGGCACACTCAGAGACCCCCAGGGCGGGTACAGCAATGGACACCCTCAGACTGGCACAGACGGACCTGCAGACACTCTATGAGCGACAAACAGGACACCCTTGGTGCTCGGCCTCCGGCACAGGAGAGACCCCCAGATCTCACAAAATCCACCGAAGTTCAGCCAGGCGCACACACTCTGGTGCACCCACATTGCCTCTCAGATACCCTAGAATTCATACACACAGACGTCCACTTGGATGAACACACAGCTCCACTCACAAACACACACTCAGAGCCCCTCCTCCTTTGACCACCTTAGCACTGCCACACACACATCCTCAGACACACATCAGTGCGCACACACACGCTCACACCGAGACACAGCCATACAGACTCAGTCACACCCATGACGGATACACTTTGATACAGACACCCTCAGACTCACAGGACACTGAGACACACTGCCACAGGCTCACACTCACACACAGACACCCCCACATAGACACCCCCAGTGACTACACCCACAGGCTCAGACACTCAGAGCCCCAGGACAGGCAGAAGCAAGCACAATGGGAAACCCACACTGGGTTCCCTGACCTGACCCAGGACCCCGGGCTCCCCACCCCCAGCCAGGTCCCAGATGGCTCACCTTCCTGTCAACTCCCACCTCTTTATAAAGCAGCCTACTGGGATGCCCCCAGAAAGGGCCGAGCAATTCAGTCCCAACGGTGGCACCATCTCCTGGCTGGCCCAGGGTGAAACCCTCTATTTCAGTCATCTGTTTCCTCATCTGTACAATGGGGACAGGCACCCTCCATTTTGGATGGTCTTAAGGATTATATAAGATATCATAGGCATTCGTTTTCTATTGCTGCACAGCCAACTAAATAGCTTTTTGAAAACAACCAGCCAGGCATGGTGGCGCCTGCCTGTAATCCCAGTACTTGGGAGGCTGAGACAGAAGGATGGCAGGTTCCAGGACAGCCTCAGCAAGTAGTAAGACTCTCATCAACCTAGTGAGACCCTGTTTCCAAATAAATAAAATCGGGCTGGGGGTGTAGCTCGGAGGTAGAATGCCTCTAGGTTCAATCCCCAGTACCACAAAAAAATAAAATAAAAACAACAACAACAGCTCTTTGTTAGTGCACAGTTCCATAGAACTATCAGAAGTCTGGGCAGCTTCGACTACGTTCTGTGCTTGAGTTCTCACAAGATATTGGCCAGGCCAGGCTCTTAACTGCAAGCCCTAGAGAAGAATCTGCTTCTAAGATCATTCAGGTTGTTGACAGGATTCAGTTCTTTGTGGTTATGGGACTGAGGTCCCTGTTCCCTTGCTGGCTATCTGCCATGAGACAGTCTCAGCTCCTAGAAGTAGTTATCTGGCCCTTCGGCATGGCCCCATCCATCTTCAAACCCTTCTCATCCTTTGACTCCCTCTAACTCCCATCTGCTCATTAGCCTGAGAACGTGCTTTGCTTGTAAAGTGTTGTGTGATTAGGTTAGGTCTAGCTGGATAATCTCCTTTGCCATATCATGCAACATAATCTCAGTAGTGATAGCTTCTCTGAGTCACAGTTACCGCAGCACTCAAACAGGAGGGCAGTTTGCAATGGTAGGGATCACTGGAAATTCTGCCACCACAATATATAAGACACCAGCCGGGCAAGGTGGCGCACGCCTATAATGCTAGTACTTGGGAGGCTGAGACAGTAGGATCGTAGGTTCACAGCCAGCCTCAGCAACTTAGTGAGGTCCTCTGCAACTTAGTGAGACCCTGTTTCAAAAATTAAAAATAAAAATAGGGCTGGAGGTATAGCTCAGAGGTAGAATGGTTTCAATCAGAGGTAGAATGGTTTCAATCCCTAGTGCCATAAAAAAAAGTAAGACATTTAGCTCAGTGTTTGGCACAAGGGCTGCTCCTGAGCCCTCCTCCCTTCTGAGGAACCAGACCTAGACCTTGAGAGCAAGCAGTAGGATACAATGGTTAAGAGTGCTCTCCACACACCATCTTCATTTCCATAAATGACAGCTCCATTTTAAAATTTTTATCTATTTTTATTTTTATTTTTTTGTGGTACTGGGGATTGATCCCAGGGGCATTCTACCTCCAAACTATACCCCAGCCCTATTTTATTTTTTATTTTGAAACAGGGTCTCTCTAGGTTGCTGAGGCTGGCCTCAAACCTATGATCCTCTTGTCTCAGCCTCCCAAGTACTGGGATTACAGGCGTGCCCCCACCACCCCCAGCTGGCAGCTCCATTTTTCCAGTTATTCAGACCATAGATCCTGGAGTCCTCCTTGACTTCTCTCTTTCTCTCACACCCCACATTCAATCTATCAGCAATTTCTACCCATTCGACACCCAAAATGTCCAGAAACTGACCGTTTCTCTGCCCCAAACCCTCCCATGGCTCCCATCTCACTTGGGGTCAAAGTGCAACTCTACAAGATCCTGATGTCATTGGCTCTGCCCCCTCCATGCTCATCCCCAACACATCCCAGTGGTTCACTGGGCTCCAGACCCCTGGACTTGCTGTTCCCTCTGCCTGAAACACTTTCCCTCCGAGAAAGCCACAGAGCTCCCTCTCACGGAGCTCTGCTCAAATGTCACTTTCCCAGCCAAGTCTTCACTCACGACCCCTTGTAAAGTAGCAAAAACCCCTCCCTGAAATGCCAAATCCTCCATACCCTGCTTTATTCTTCTATGTGGCCCTTATAAACACACACACATATACACACATTTATACGTGTGCATATGTGTGTATATATATTTTTTTCTTGTTTATTTGTATGTATATATGTGTGTATGTATATATACCTATTTTTCTTGTTTATTTGTTTATTGTTTCTCTCCCCCTCCCCAGAGCCTAGAAGAATGCCTAGTAAAAAGTTGGTGCTCAGAAACTAGTTAATTGGATAAATAAACTCTCATACCAGCTTGTGAAGGAGGTGTCTTTAGCACCACTCTCCCCATTTTACAGATGAAGAACCAAGGGGACTTGACTTACACGGGGTCCCAGGGAGTGGGGAATGGAATTGGAGCCTGGGGTGGCCTAACTCCCAAGTCTGTGCCCTTCCACTGCTCTGCTTGGACCCAGGCAGCGGGAGAGCATGTGGGAGGAGGGACAAGGGCAACAGGGAGGTGAGGGAAAGTTGGCCTGGAGCCAGGGAGAGTCCCGGGGACCCAAGAGGAATGTCTGAGAGGCTAGCCATGAAACTCCCAGGCCCCAGGCCTGAACGTTGAAACTAGGCTGTGTGTGGTACCAAGCACACAGGCCCTGTGCCAGCCTTTGGAGGTTCCAATTCCAGGTGTGCTGCTTATCAATTGGGCCACCGTGGTGGTCTTAAAACACATGTAGACATTCTTTGACTATCCTATTGAAAGGTGGGGTCTATGTCCCGTCCCCTTAAATACAGGTTGAGCTCAGTGACTGACATATGTCCAGCAGAAGGCAGAGGATGTGAGAGGCACCACGTCTGAAGCGAGGTCAGAAATGTCCTGCAGCATCCTCCTGGCTCGACCGGGTTCCACACTCTGGGAGAAGCCAGCCTCACCTATGAAGCCTGACAACGTGTAGACAGCCACGCTGGAGAGGCCACAGGTAGGCCCCGGGGAGCCCAGCTGACAGCCAGCTTCATCTCCTGGGCATGTGCGTGGGCCATCCTGGGTGCCCAGCCTGGACAGACCTTGCAGCAGCCCCTGCTGACACCTGCTGGCAGCTACAGAGAGACTCCGAGCCAGCACTGCTCAGCTGAGCCCGTCCCAAACTCTTGACTGCGGAACAAGGGGCTGTCCTGCTACACTCCTAAGTTTGGGAATGATATTTTATGCCACAATGGAATAGTGACCTTGAGCAAGTGAATTAACCCCTCTGGGTCTCCGTTTCTTCAATAGAAAACAGGGACACTGCCTCACAGTGTGGGTGTCGCCATCAAATGAGTCTGTAAATGCGGAGCTCTTAGAACAGAGCCCAAGCCCAGGAAGTGCTCTGCAAATGTGAGCCATTGCTGCTAAAGGACCAGAGAGCGCCACCTGCCAGAGCCGCATGCGCAGAGCTAGAAGGAATCTGAAATATTATCTAACCCCCTCATCTGGGAGAGAGGGAATCCGAGGCCCAGGAAGTGCGAGGGACTGCCTAAAGCCATAGAGCGGAGCTGTTCTAAGACAGGGCTCTCCTGACCTGAGCCTGTGCACTTCCTACAGTGTTCCGGGTCACCTGTCACCTGGCAACAGTGTCAGGGGGTCCCTGGGGGTGACTGTGCATGAGGCTGGCTGAGTAGTAGAGAAAAGGCAGCCCCAGAAAGCTAAGCAGGGCCCTGGCCAGCCATCTAGGCAGTGGGCTTCCTGGGGTGATTTCTTCTTCCTGGGTTAGCTCACGTCTAAAATTCTACCAGCAGCGTTTGGGCCTGTAAGCTGAAGTCTTTTTTTTTTTTTTTTTTTTTTTGCGGTACTGGGGATTGAACCCAGGGGTATTTTACCTCCGAGCTACACCCCCAGCCCTATTTTTTATTCTTTATTTTGAAACAGGGTCTCACTAAGTTGCAGAGGGCCTCACTAAGTAGCTGAGGCTGGCTGCTAACCCACGATCCTCCTGTCTCAGCCTCCCAAGTACTGGGATTACAAGCGTGCGCCACCATGCCCAGCTAAGCCCAAGTCTTTGAGGTCCTATAAATATGCAGTTTCCCCATGGGACAGTTTAGTGTTCAGACACTTGCCCCTGCTGTGAATAATGCATTCTAAAAGCAAGTTTGCCAGGCGTGGTGACGCACTGTTTCAAAACAAAAAATAAAAAGGGCTGGGGATGTAGTTTAGAGACAGAATGCTCCTGGGTTCAATCCCCAGTACCCAAAAAAGAAAAATTTCCCTTCAGGGTTCTCGTCAAGAAACAAAGATAATTAACACTCCCTTTGCAGTCATGGTAAAGATGAAATGTATGGCGAGTACCCAGCATATAGTAGATACTTACTAGATACATTCATTGAATGAAAGTTCCAAGTGCCCACTATGTGCCAGTCTGCAGCTAGCTCCCAGAATGCAGGGATGAATAAAACGTCCTGGGGAACCAGGCTGGCTCCTTCACGTGCCCAATGTGCTGTATGGCCTTAGGCAGTCCCTTGCACTTTCTGGACCTGTCTCAGCCTCCCAAGTATGAAGTACGAAGGCCTCTGCCTTGATAGAGTTTATAATTTGACAACATTCAACAAATAATTATGCCAATAATTCTTTAGTGACAATATTATCTAGTAGTTTCATTATAATAATTTAATTGCAACTGGATAAATGCCATCAAAGGTATGCAATGTATCTATGTTCTTTTTTTTTTTTTTTGGTACTGGGGATTGAACCCAGGTGCATTCTATCTTAGAGCTACACTCCCAACCCTTTTTTTTC
>PVJS01040289.1:0-5000 GCA_004027185.1 Glis glis
CAACCTCAGTAATTTAGCAAGGCCCTCGGAAACTTATTGAGACTCTTTTTTTTTTTTTTTTTTTTTTTTTTGCGGAACTGGGGATTGAACCCAGGGGCATTCTACTTCTGAGCTACACCCCCGGCCCTATTGTTTATCCTTTTATTTTGAAACCAGGTCTCACGAAGTTGCAGAGGGCCTCACTAAGTAGCTGAGGCTGGCCGCGAACCCGGATCCTCCGGTCTCAGCCTCCCAAGTACTAGGATTACAAGTGTGCACCACCATGCCCGGCGAGACCCTCTTTCAAAATAATAAAATAGGCCTGAGGATGTACCTCAGAGGCAGAACACCCATGGGTTCAATCCCCAGCACCACCAAAAAAAAAAAAAAAAATCCTGTTAAGACAACTTTTACTTAAAGGAAGTTTTTATTATCTCTACTTTCTATGAATCCAAGAATCCAAAGATATAAAAAGAAATAAGGGAATTTAGGGCCACTAACCTCTGAGGGTGTCTTCTGTATCCCCTTCTATCAAAAGAATTCAATTATCATGGTAATAGATGGAGAAAGGACTCTATAAATAATTTCCAACTTGCCCTCCTGAGATATTTAAACCTTAGGTCAACTTACTATCCCCTTGCCTCCATTATAGAAGATCCTTTATATTCTCTCCCTTTGATTCAGTTCCATTTTCTAGTTCATCTTCCATTACTCAAAATTTCCACCAATGTCCATGGCTCTTGATCTCCACTGCTTTCCAGCGGATTAATAACAGTGGGAGAACATCATGGCCCACTCGCTCTTTCTTTTTTTTTTGAACCCAGGAGCATTCTACCTCTGAGCTCTACCCCCAGTCCTTTTTGTTTTTTATTTTGAAACAGGGTCTCTCACTGAGTTACCCAGCCTGGCCCCTAACCTGTGATACTCTTGTATCAGCCTCCCAAGTACTAGGACGAAGGGCATGGGCCACCGCTCCTGGCAAGAACTCAGACTTTTTTAACCATTCCAGCGATGTTTCCAAACTGGCACTCTAATCATGGGGCCCAAATGGATCCCCAGACATGATCCAAGGTGAAATTCACTGTGCATGGACCGGACCGGCAGATCCATCTGCAAATGAGCAGACTCTGGGATTTGAGACAAAAACACATTCATTCAAAAAAAGTGTTCAGTGCCCATAATCCTGACATGTTTGAGTTTCTGCCGGTCACTGAATATTCCTATTGTGTTGTTCAGAGGGGGAAAATAGCACTCAGGACTTGACCAACTTGTCCAGCGTGTCCCTGGCCATGCCACTGGCTGGAGACTTACATAAGGAGGTACAACCAGAGCCCGCCGCAGTCCCAGGACTGGAAAGCGTTCCCGAGGCCCCCGGTGGTGGCGTCCAGGTGCGCCCAAGACACCCTGCAGCAGTTTATGTTTGGTAAGAATCCCCATTCTTTACCTTCAAGGTTGGCACATCTGAAGTTAGGTTTTTATGGTCAGTTATAGCCTGCAAGGCCATGCCCCCAGACTTTCCCCTGAACTGCTAGTACTGGCAGAAGAGAATTCATTAAAACACCCAGAACAGCACGCCAAAAGCATGAGCTTTCTCTGAAGTCTCTGTCTTTCACTTAACTAATATATATATATATATATATTTTTTTTTTTAAAGCCATGTGTAAGCCGGGCGTGGTGGCGCACGCTTGTAATCCCAGTACTTGGGAGGCTGAGACCGGAGGATCTGGGTTCGCGGCCAGCCTCAGCTACTTAGTGAGGCCCTCCGCAACTTAGTGAGACCCTGTTTCAAAATAAAGAATAAAAAATAGAGCTGGGGGTGTAGCTCGGAGGTAGAATACCCCTGGGTTCCATCCCCACTACCGCAAAAAAAAAAAAAAAAAAAGCCACGTGTAACTGGGCACAGTGGCACATGTCTGTAATCCCAGTACTTGGGAGGCTGAGACAGGAGGATTGCAGGTTCAAGACCAGCCTCAGCAACTTAGTGAGACCCTGTTTCAAAATAAAATAGGGTTGTAGGTGTAGCACGGAGATAGAATGCCTCTGGGTTCAATATCCAGTATAAAAAAATAAAAAATAAATAGGAGCTGGGTGTGGGGTTGCATACTTGTAATCCCAGTACTTGGGAGGCTGAGACAGGAGGATTGCAGGTTCAAGACCAGCCTTAGCAACTTAGTGAGGCCCTCAGCAATTTAGCGAGACCCTGTTTCAAAATAAAAAATAAAATAGGACCGGGGGATGGCTTAGAGGCATTCTACCTCCAAGATACACCTGTAGACCTTCTTATTTTGTATTTTGGAACAGGGTCTTGCTAAGTTGCTGAGGGTCTTCCTAAATTGCTGAGGCTTGCCACAAACCTGCGATCCTCCTATCTCAGATTTCCAAGTACTAGGATTACAGGGTCGAAGACCACATCCCCTCCCTCATGAGGACAAATCCCTGAGTCCAGAACAAAGGAAGACAGTCCAGCCACTGAGGCAAGACCGTGGTAGGAATGAGCACCCTGAGAAGAACCCAAGGAATCACACAGTCATGAAAAATAGACACAGCAGGACAGAGTCAGCCATCGACAAGAGACAGAGGCTTTCCAGGGGTGTGGAAACTGGCTTCCACCCGATGGAACTCAGGGACTCAGCCTATAAACAGGGTCCTTAGAATCAGGGGCCACTCTTAGATGAGAATCCCTCTGCAAATTTATTATAACTTCTGGAAGCTTCTTTTTTTTTTTTTGCGGTACCGGGGATTGAACCCACGGGCATTCTACCTCCAAGCTACACCCCCAGCCCTATTTTTTATACTTCATTTTGAAACCGGGTCTCACGAAGTTGTTGAGGGCCTCACTAAGTAGCCGAGGCTGGCCAAGAACCCAGATCCTCCGGTCTCTGCCTCCCAAGTACTGGGATTACGAGCGTGCACCACCACAACCGGCTGCCTTCCGGAAGCTTCTGACAAGGGTCCTACCTCAATCTCAGCACCACCCCCGGCTACTTCAAACCTTCTAGATCCCAGCATGTCTCAGCCTTGGTGCCGACAGACAGCAGCATCAGCAATAGAGCTAGCTTCTTACACTCCATCATAAGGACCTTGTCTGAGCAATGTAGCTTTCACCCTGTTCGTCATAAGAGTTTCTTCATCTGCAATTTTTATAACTAGATCCCACGACTGCCCTCTACCAGGGCAATGAGGGACCAGGAATCAGTTCCAGTCCTAAGCAGAGAATAAAAAAATGCACACATACCCACACACCGTGCCCCAGCAGTGGCCCAGGGGCTCTGCTCTTTGGGGGATAAACATGAAGAATCCTACTTGGGCAGCTTTTGTAGTTCAAAGACTAAGTTTATAGCCAGGCATGGTAGCACATGGCTGTAATCCCAGTACTTTTGAGGCTGAGACAGGAGGAGGGCAGGTTCAAGGCCAGCCTCAGCAATTTAGTGAGACAGCAGCTTAGTGAGAATCTGTTTCAAAATAAAAAAATACGTATATTAAAAAAAAAGGGCTGGGTGTGTGGCTCAGAGGTAGAATGCCCCTGGGTTCAACCCCCAGTACTGAAAAAGACTAAGCCCATAGTACTGCTGTGCCTCAGGCCAGGAACCCCAATGGTGTTTTCTCACTCACCCTCCTGGGGTTTCCTTAAAAAGAAAAAATAACAAATGATCCTAGGGGAGAAAGTTGCTTACTTTCCATTCCCCTTCTTTTTTTTTTTTTTTTTTTTGCGGTACCAGGGATTGAACCCAGGGGCGTTCTACCTCTGCGCTACACCCCCGGCCCTATTTTTTATGCTTTATTTTGAAACCGGGTCTCACGAAGTTGCGGAGGGCCTCACTAAGTAGAGAGAGAGAGAGAGGGAGAGAGAGAGCGAGAGCTGAGGCTGGCCGCGAGCCCGGATCCTCTGGTCTCTGCCTCCCAAAGTACTGGGATTACAAGCATGCGCCACCACCCACGGCTGGCATTCCCCTTCTTTTAACCCACCTCAGCATCTTCCATCAGGCCTCTCCTTACATTGTAGACCAGCTGCTAGCACTTTGGTGTTTTTTCTTGTTTTGTGGAGTTTCAGAGAGAGAGGGGGCATTTTAGAAATTATTCAATTGAAATTCTTTGTGTTACAAATGATTAGGAGGCTGAGAGGACCGCCGGCATGCGGACCGGGGTCAGCACATGGTTCCTGTGAGCTAGCCATGCGCCAGCTCTCTGGGGAGAGGGAAAAACAGAAGCAAAGTTGAAGATGAGTTGTCTGGGAGACAAAAGCAAGTCCAGCCTGTTAGAAGAAAATGTTTGAATAGTTTGCATTTAAGCCGGGCATGGTGGTGCACGCTTGTAATCCCAGTACTTGGGAGGCTGAGACAGGAGGATCTCAGGTTTGAGAACAGCCTTAGCAACTTGGTGAGGCCCTCCGCAACTTAGTGAGACCCTGTTTCAAAATAAAGAATAAAATAGGGCTGGGGGTGTAGCTCAGAGGTAGAATGCCCCTGGGTTCAATCCCCAGCACCACATGCACACAAAAAGAATAGTTTGCATTTGGAGAGAAGTTGGAGAGGCCATTGGCGAGGGCTGGGTGGAATGGACATGGGCTGAGCAGGAGAAGGATTCGATGCCAGTGTGGGAAGGTCGAATGTTACCCTGTGTGCAGGAGAGCCAGTGGGGACTGAGCCCAGGGGCATTCGACCTCCAAGCTACACCCCAAGCCCTTTTCATTTTTTTATTTTTTTTTATTTTTTATTTTTTTTTTTTTTGCGGTACCGGGGATTGAACTCAGGGGTGTTCTACCTCCACGCTACACCCCCGGCCCGATTATTTATACTTTATTTTGAAACCGGGTCTCATGAAGTTGCAGAGGGCCTCACTAGGTAGACAGAGAGAGAGAGAGAGACAGAGACAGAGATGAGGCTGGCCGCGAACCTCCGGTCTCCGCCTCCCAAAGTACTGGGATTACAAGCGTGCGCCATCACGCCCGGCCCTTTTTATTTTGAAACAGGGTCTCACTAAGTTGCTGAGGATGGCCTCGAATCTGCAATTCTCCTGTCTCA
>PVJS01040289.1:7500-18514 GCA_004027185.1 Glis glis
GGGCTAGGGTTGTAGCTTGAAGGTAGAATGCCTCTGGGTTCAATCCCCAGTACCAAAAAATAAAAATAAAAATAGATAAACGATGGCTTTTCTTTTCAACAAAACACCTAGCACTGAGCCAAGCACTATGAGATATTCACTAAATGGTAGTTAATAGTATCTTTCTCCTCCTGTTACTGCCCTACATCCCTGCACTGACCCAAACCTTGAGTAATGTGGTGTATACTACCCTGACTGCCTTTATTAAAGTAACTAATATTACACTCCATACCATCAGACTCTCAGGCATTTTAACATTTCACCACACTAAATATGTAAAATCTGGATTCCTCATTCAATATCATTTTTGTAGAAATGGATCTAAAATATTTTTAGAGCTAGGCATGGTGGCACACACCTGTAATCCCAGTACTTGGGAGGCTGACACAGGCGGATCACAATTGGAGGCCAGCCTCACCAATTTAATGAGACCCTGTTTCAAAATAAAAAGGGCTGGGGGTGCAGCCTGGAGGTAGAATGCCCCTGGGTTCAGTCCCAGTACCAAATAATAAAAATAAAGATTTTTTAAATAAACTATTTCTAAAGTTTTACTATTGAAATTATTTGACTATAAGGAATTTCTGATTGATACTGCTTTTCTGCAGTCACAGTACTTGTGAATTCCTGTAAAATGAAAATATCTAAATTAAGATAGTTCCCCAATGTTATGAACTTTTCAAGCCAAATTTAAAAATAAATGAAATCAACTATGTTACTTTGGTATCAGGTAAGTAAATATTTTTAATTTGATTTTTGTATTTGCCTTTTCCTGTATTGGAGCCAATATATTTTTCCCCAGGATCAAAGATTGTAGGCCCTTGGAAACCTCCCAGGCGCTAGACATCAAGCCTCTAGTGCTTAATGGATAAAACAGCCCTAAGTCTGACAGTTGGGAAGACCCACAATGAGTGACTGGGATCGAAAACACAAGCAAGCCATGTGTGGTGGCACATGAGGCTGAGACAGGAGGATTGCAGGTTTGAGGCCAGCCTCAGCAACTTAGTGAGGCCCTTCACAACTTAGTAAAACCCTGTTTTGGGGGGGGGGTTGTTTGGTTGTTTCTGGGGTTTTTTTTTTTTTTTGCAGTATTGGGGATGGAACCCAGGGGCATTCTACCTCTGAGCTACACACCCCCAGCCTATTTTTTATTCTTTATTTTGAAACAGGGTCTCATTAAGTTGCGGAGGGCCTCACTGAGTAGCTGAGGCTGGCTGCGAACCTGCGATCCTCCTGTCTCAGCCTCCCAAGTACTGGGATTACAAGCGTGCACCACCATGCCTGGCTATAAGACCCTGTTTTAAAATAAAAGAATAAAATAGGGCCAGGGGTATAAAAAGGGCTGGGGGTGTAGCCTGGAGGTGGACTGCCCCTGGGTTCAACTCCCAGCACCAAAAGCAAGGCAAAACAAACAAGCAAAATACACAAGCAAAGGACCCTTCCCCAGGTCTCCGCAGTGAGGCTGGCCAGCTCCAGGACCAGCAGCTACTTGAGAGGAAGCATGTTTGCAACTTAATTGGATTCGGAGCTTGCAAAGTCTGTGATCAGTCATCCTGGGCAGAAGGAAATGTTTAGGCCAGGTCCTCAGCTTCTGCTGCCATCCCCACCCAGTCACTCCAGAGCCTGGTGGCTTGGGCTGCAATTGTTCATGAACAATCACTTGATAATCTTTCTATCCCAAGGAGAGAGGCACAGGTGAGGGCCAGAAAGAGAAAAATGACTTTGGGGGGGGGTGTAGATTCACTCCCTGGTGCTCAAGTTAACTGCTTGATGGATAATGTTTTCCTGGGTCCAAAATTCAATTTTTTGTTTGCTTTGTGGGGAGGAGTGCATAAAAGGATCCCTACTATAGAAAGGGTGAGTTCTGTTAGGGAACCAGGCTCCACCTTGGGGTGGAGAGACCAACACCTCAGAAGTTTTGCATTCAGAAATGCAAAAGACCAGCCGGGGGCGTGGTGGCGCAGGCTTGTAATCCCAGTACTTTGGGAGGCGGAGACCGGAGGATCCGGGTTCGCGGCCAGCCTCAGCTCTCGCTCTCTCTCTTTCCCTGTCTCTCTCTCTCTCTCTCTCTCTCTCTCTCTCTCTCACTCACTCTCTCCTTAGTGAGGCCCTCTGCAACTTCGTGAGACCCGGTTTCAAAATAAAGCATAAAAAATAGGGCCGGGGGTGTAGCGCGGAGGTAGAACGTCCCTGCGTTCAATCCCCGGTACCGCAAAAAAAAAAAAGAAATGCAAAAGACCAAGCCAGGCATGGTGGCACACACTTGTAATCTCACTTAGGAAGCTGAGATGGGGAGATGGCAGGTTCGAGGCCAGCCTCAGCAATTTAGTGAGACCCTGTTTAAAATAAAAAATAAAACAGGGCTGGGGGTGTAGCTCAGAAGTAGAATGCTCTTGGATTCAATCTGGTGTGCCAAAAAGAAAAAAGAAAAGAAAGGCAGGGAAAAGAAAAGAGAAGAGAAGCAAAGCAGAACATATTTTTCTCCAAGGCAGAGAAAAAATCCTAATGGTTAGGGTGCTAGGTGGGGTCCAGTACACCAGCACGGACCTGAGAGGCTGTATCACCAAGCAAGTTTCCCCAGCTGCACTCATTTGCTTTATCCCTTGACAATTTTTGCAATATTCATTCACTCCAGTATTATAATTCACTAGATATGTATTTACTCATTTGTTTCAAATAATTCTTTGAAAATAAAACTGGGCAACACCATCTTTCCCAGAATACTAGTGTTATTTAATGAATTGAAGCAAAAATGAATAAAATGAATCCATCCAATTTTATCTATTTAAAGGTGCCGGGGATTGAACCCAGGGGCATTCTACCTCCACACTACACCCCCAGCCCTATTTATTTATTTATTTATTTATTTATTTATTTATTTATTTTAATTTTGAAACAGGGTCTTGCTAAGTTACCACATGCCTGCCTAGAACCTGCGATCCTTCTGTCTCAGCCCCTCAAGTAGTGGAATTACAGGTATATGTCACCACGCCCAACATCATCCAATTTTTAAAACCTCTCTCTAAACCGGGCATGGTGGCGCACGCTTGTAATCCCAGTACTTGGGAGACTGAGACAGGAGGATCGCAGGTTCGCGGCCAGCCTCAGCTACTTAGTGAAGCCCTCCACAACTCAGTGAGACCCTGTTTCAAAATAAAAGAATAAAAATAGGGCTGGGGGTGTAGCTCGGAGGTAAAATGCCCCTGGGTTCAATCCCAGTACTGAAAAATGAAAATAAAACCTCTCTCTAGATGTTTTTCAGCTGAAGACAGCCTGAGCCCTGTTGTCTCTATTGAAAAGGAGGAGAAACAAATGTTAGAGAGTATAACAGAATGTACCTTTTTGCTCTAAGAGAAGACTTTCTCCCAAATGTTATTAGAAGGGTTAAAAGAGAGTTATTTAAGGCAACGTTCACACACCACCTAAAACCACAGAGGCGCTGTGTTCCTCCGCTCTAGGACTCTCTCTCCCCTTCCCTTTGCAGCTGGAGCTAGACCAAAGGGACCAGCTGAACGTCAGGAAGCTGGGCCCAGCTCCGCCACCCTCTCAGCGGCCTTGAGAGGCACACTTGCCCTTCAGGAACTTGAGCTCCTCTATCTGTAAAGTGAAGCAGTCGACCAAGATGATCGCTGGAATCTCTTCCAGCTCCGACCCTCTGTCATTCCAAGACATTCTCCCACAGGGCAAAATGGCAGGTGGGAAAAGAATCCAACTCACCAGGGAGCAGTGGTTCCCTAACTCAGAGTGACCTTTTTTCTGTAACTTCAGTGAGAAACAGGACCACAGAACAGAGAGGAATGAGCCTGGCTCCACAGCCTTAATATCAACCCTTTCAGGAACACCTCGGCCAGCCTGGAGAGCTCTGGCCTATTTGTCTCCAAAGATTAGTTTCCCTTTGTGACCACTTCTCAGGGATTCAAAAGAGAAACAAGGGGCCAGGCGTGGTGGTGCACTCCTATAACCCCAGTACTTGGGAGGCTGAGATAGGAAGGTCCCAGGTTCGAGGCCAGCCTCAACAACTTAGTGAGACCCTGTTTCAAAATAAAATATAGCCAGGCGTGGTGGCGCACACTTGTAATCCCAGTACTTGGGAGGCTGAGACAGGAGGATCGCAGGTTCGTGGCCAGCCTCAGCTACTTAGTGAGTCCCTCTACAACTTAGTGAGACCCTGTTTCAAAATAAAGAATAAAAATAGGGCTGGAAGTATAGCTCAGAGGTAGAATGCCCCTGCGTTCAACCCCCAATACAATAATAATGATGATGATGATGATGATGATGATGATGATGATGCGATGAGCCAGGTGTGGTGGTGCATGCTTGTAATCCCAGTACTAGGGAGGCTGAGACAGGAGGATCACAGGTTTGAAGCCAGCCTCGGCAACTTAGTGAGGCCCTCCACAACGTAGTGAGACCCTGTTTCCAAATAAGAAATAAAATTGGGCTGGGGGTGTAGCTCAGAGGAAGAATGCCCCTGCGTTCAATCCCCAGTGCCACGCACAAAAGAAAATAATGATGATGATGATGATGATGATGATGATGATAAAATGTGCTGGAGGTGTAGCTCAGAGGTAGAACGCCCCTGGGTTCAATCCCCAGCATGGATGGATGGATGGATGGATGGATGGATGGATGGATGGAAGAAAGGAAGGAAGGGAGGGAGGGAGGGAGGGAGGGAGGGAGAGAGGGAGGAAGGGGAGCTTTGAATGTTGAGAGGTCTCAATTTTGATCTGTATTAAGACGAACTTTTCTAAGTCCCAGTTAGCTTATCTATATATAAAGGGTAATTAGGGGCTGGGGACTTAGCTCAGTGGTAGAGTGCTTGCCTAACACATGTGAGACCCTGGGTTCAATCCCCAGGACAGGTGCAGTAGTATACACCTGTAATCCCAGGACTTGGGAAGCTGGGACAGGAGAATCTCAGATTTGAGGCCAACTTCAGAAATTTAGCAAGACCCTGTTTCAAAATACAAAATTAACAGCCGGACATAGTAGCACACACTTGTAATCCCAGTACTTTAGGAGGCGGAGACCGGAGGATCCGGGTTCATGGCCAGCCTCAGCTCTCTCTCTCTCTCTCTCTCTCTCTCTCTCTCCCCCTGTCTCTCTCTCTCTCTCTCTACCTAGTGAGGTCCTCTGCAACTTCATGAGACCCGGTTTCAAAATAAAGTATAAAAAAATAGGGCGGAGGTAGAACGCCCCTGGGTTCAATCCCCGGTACCGCAAAAAAAAAAAAAAATTAAGAGTTGTGGGTGTAGCTTGGAGGTAGAATGCCCCTGTGGTGGTGCACACCTGTAATCCCAGTACTTAGGTGGCTGAAACCTGAGGATCCAGGTTCAGGGCCAGCCTCAGCTACTTAGTGAGGCCCTCCACAATTTAGTGAGACCCTGTTTCAAAATAAAGAATAAAAAATAGGGCTAGGGGGTGTAGCTCGGAGGTAGAATACCCCTGGGTTCAATCCCAAGTACCGAAAAAAAAAAAAAGAATGCCCCTGGGTTCCATCCAAGTACCAAAAAATAAAAATAATAAAGGGTAATTATATTCATTTCCTAAAACTATTATGAGGGATAAACAATATAAGTTTTTTTTTTTTTTTGCGGTACTGGGGATTGAATGCAGGGGCATTCTACCTCCGCGCTACACCCCCGGCCCTATTTTTTTTATGCTTTATTTTTGAAACCAGGTCTCACGAAGTTGCAGAGGGCCTCACTAGGTAGAGATAGAGAGAGAGAGAGAGAGAGAAAGAGAGAGAGAGAGAGAAGAGGAGAGGAGAGAGAGAGAGAGAGAGAGAGAGAGAGAGATCGCGCACGCGCATACGCGCTGAGGTTGGCCGCGAACCCAGATCCTCGGGTCTCCGCCTCCCAAAGTACTGGGATTACAAGCGTGCGCCACCACGCCCGGCCTCAATATAAGTTTTATTGGAAGCATAAAAAGGCATGGTACATTGCTGGGACATAACAGAGTCATGCCAGTGGTGTCCTTAACTCTCTTGGGCTGCAGGAGCCCTGCAGTAAATGACTGAGGGTATGCAATTCTTAGAAGGACTATCAGGGCTCCTGCATGATGACCTACTCACCCACCGACTCCTCCCCTCTGTTCTGCTGCCCCCCTTAGGAGAGATGGCACCAGCCAGAGCAGGACCCTGCCCCCTGCTGCTGCTCCTGCTGCTGGGGCTGTGGGTGGCCGACATCCCTGTCAGTGCCAAGCCCAAGAACATGACCCCATGTCAGTGGTTCCAAGCCCAGCACGTGCAGCCCAGCGCCGAGGCATGCAGCTCAGCCATGGACCGCCTCAACAAGCAAACGAAACACTGCAAGAACCTCAACACCTTCTTGCATGAACCCTTCTCCAAAGTGGCCGACACCTGCAAGACCCCCAGCATAGACTGCAAGAACGGCGATAACAACTGCCACCAGAGCCAGGGGCCTGTGTCCCTGACCATGTGCACGCTCACCTCGGGGACGTTCCCGAACTGCAAGTACAAAGAGGACCATGAAAATAAATCTTACGTAGTGGCCTGCAACCCTCCCCAGAAAGGAGACAATGAGACACTCCCGCTGGTGCCTGTGCACCTGGACAAAGTCGTTTGAACTTCAGGTTTGCAGGCTTCCTTAGTCTTGGACTGGGCCTTAATCCCCTCTCCAGGGCCCTGCACCATTCCTGTTTCTCCTCCACCCAGAGCCTTCTCCTGCCCTCATCTCTTGGGCGCTCGCTGGTCCAGGGTCTTGGGGGAGGCTGGGGGGAGCTGAGCCTGACACTTCGGTGAGCTGTGCTGCAAGGAGCTGGTCTTCCATCTTTCTGCTGCTGTTTTCCCACAGGCTTCTCCCCAGCAGAGGGGCTGAGCAAACCGGTCCTCCCGAAGCTCTGCCAACTCTACATTGCTGCGGCGTCTCCTCCCTGGAGGTCTCTGCTAACTCTTGCCCTCTTTGCAAATGCCATTTCCCTCCCACAGACTCAGCCTCATGTACTCTCTATTCCTTAGGGAGGTTATAAATGCTCCACATGAAAAGGGGAGAGGGGTGCTTCTCTTTGGCCTTCTCTGCCGCTCACTTTGCTTCCTCAGTTTCTGGTACGTGTGCGGCCCTTCCAGGGTCAGGTGCTGGGGAACTTGGCACGGATGGGTCTAGGTTCTTTGGGGCCTATGACTTATGTCATTTTGGAGACCCTCTTTAAAAGAATGTAAAATCACAAATGTTGTGGTGGGATGGCTCAGAGGAATCACAGGCAGGGCGATTCTCTAAAGAAAGTGGGCAGGAGAATCTGTGCTGGGCTCCCTGTCTTGGACAAAGAAATGTGTATGATTTCGCAGAAATAAAAGCCTCTGCTGCTCCCAAATGAATGTGTATTACTGTCAGGAAGGAAGTAGGGAGGTTTGCATCTCCTGCTGAGGCCCTGAAACAACTTATTTCTGCAAGGCATCAGCTTCGTCTGCCAGGCAGGCAGAGTAAGGGCCGCCCCTGAGCATGTGCAGTCCTGGGGGCCTGGCCTGGGCTCTGCCTTGCATCCCCTGGAGAGCCGTTTGGTGGCCCCATCTCGTGCAAAGGAGAGAAAGGAGGGGAAGGACAGGCGAGCCCAGGAGACCAGTCCGACCTGAGCTTGATCCCTTGTTTGTGCTCAATAACTGAGTTCACATTTCCTTGACAGGACCCTCAAGCCTCAGGCTTCTTTTTTTATTTTTTTGGTGGCACTGGGGGTGGAACCCAGGGGCCTTCTACCTCTGGGCTACACCCCCAGTCCTATTCTATTTTTTTATTTGGAAACAGGGTCTCACTAAGTTGCTGAGAGCCTCACTAAGTTGCTGAGGCTGACTTCGAACCTGCGATCCTCCTGTCTTAGCCTCCCAAGTGCTGGGATTACAAGTATGCACCACCATGCAGGCAAGCCTCAGGCTTCTGAAGTGAATTTCCCTTCCCTGAGAATTTCAGAATCAGGATCTACCAAGAATCTCTAACTAGCTGTAGTGAAGGACCAATTTTATATGCAATCTGCTGAGACCAATACTTTCACAAAATACAATAAAATGAATTCTAGGAAATGACTGGAACCTATAAATAGAGAAAATACAGCTGGACACAGTGGTTCATGCCTGTAATACTAGCAACTAGGGAGGCTAAAGTAGGAGGATTGCAAGTTGAGGCTAGCCTCAGCAACTTAGTGAGACCCTGTCTCAAAATAAAAAATAAAAAGTACTGAGGATGTAGCTCAGTGGTAGAGTACTCTGGATTCAAGCTCTAGTATTGCAATAATAAAAAAAATTTAAAAAGAAAAAGAATACAAGCCTAAATTTTAACAACTAGATTCAATTAACATAAAATTAATGTCATATTTCCATAAAAATTTGCTTCCTCTCTATTTCTGTACTTATCTTGATAGTCACACAGAGAAAAATGTACACAGACTATACATATATAAATATACATGTACCAACATAAAATACATAACATACTCCCATACACATATGCATACACAGGAACACATACTCACACAAGTGCATGTGTATGTACAACACACACATACACATACACACACACTCAGCAGTAAGGCACCAGCTGGGCGTGGTGGTGCACGCTTTTAATCCCAGTTCTTGGGAGGCTGAGACAGGAGGATCACAGGCATGAAGACAGCCTCAGCAACTTAGCGAGAGCCTCAGCAACTTACTGAGATCGTGTTTCAAAATAAAAAATTAAATACGGCTGGGGGTTTAGCTCAGAGGTAGAATGGCCCTGGGTTCAACTTCCAGTACCAAAACAAAACAAAACAACAACAAAACCCAGTAAGGCACCTCCTCCCCTCTCCCCCACCATTTCTGCTTCCTCTTCACATCTCCCTTTCCATATTTGCAAAGAGATTTTCCTACACAGACTGTGACTCAGAAGAAGGAAAGTATGTTTGTTGAAATGTGAAGTGGCAGAGAAAGCACAGATTCAGAAATTCCAACTTCCAGCCCCCTTCCAAGCTTTCTAGGACCTGAGCTCACTACTCATACCCACGCCATCCCGCCCCGACTGGTTTCCCCGTGCACCCAGGCAGCCCCTCCGCACCCTGCTCTGCCCATCGCTACCACTGTGTTCCCACTCCTGTGCTCACCACCAAGGAAAACATTTTCCTACCACGCTGGCATCTCCCCAAGGTGGTAGGCTGGCTCCCTGTCCTGTGTCTGCACCTTAAATGATGGTGCTTCTCAGGGTCCTATTGTCAGCTCTCTTTTCTTTCTTTCATTCTCTCTCTCTCTCTCTCTCTCTCTCTCTCTCTTTTAATTTATTTATTTGGTTTTTTTGGTACTGAAGATTGAACCCAGAGACATTCTACCTCTGAGCAACATCCCTGACCCTTTTTATTTATTTATTTATTTATTTATTTATTTATTTATTTTATATTATTGGTGGTCCTAGGGATTGAACCCAGGGCATTCTACCTCCAAGCTATACCCCCAGCCCTATTTTATTTATTTGGAAACAGGGTCTTGCTAGGTTGATGAGAGTCTCACTACTTGCTGAGGCTGTCCTCGAACCTGAGATCCTCCTGTTTCAGCCTCCCTAGTATTGGGATTACAGGCATGCACCACCACACCTGGCTGTTCAGCTCTCTTTTCTTCTCACATTGAATTCTCCCTCAGTGACTTGATACATGTCCCTGATTCAAATGCCATTTACCTGCTCCCAAAGGCATATCTCCAGCCCATACCTTTCATGGTCCCGGCATATACATCCATCTACGTATTGCTCCTGGCTGCCACACTTGCCCCTCTTCCTAAGATTGCTCAGACGTGGCTAGTGGAAACATCACTGTCGTGAGCAACAGCCACAAGGTCCTAAGACCAATAAGTCAGGTCACACACGATTTGTGTCTTTCCACAATGTCACGAGATTTGTTCAACACTCAAAGGTTAAAACACGCAGGAGCCAGGCATGGTGGTGTATGCCTATAATCCTAGTACTTGGGAGACTGAGACAGGAAGATCACAGGTTCAAGGACAGTCTCAGCAAGTAGTAAGACTCTCATCAACCTAGTGAAACCCTGTTTCAAAATAAAAATAAGCCAGGTGTGGTGGTGCACGCTTGTAATCCCAGTACTTGGGAGGCTGAGACAGGAGGATCACTGGTTCGCGGCCAGCCTCAGCTACTTAGTGAGGCCCTCCGCAACTTAGTGAGACCCTGTTTCAAAATAAAGAATAAAAAAATAGGGCTGGGCGTGTAGTTCAAATGTAGAATGCCCCTGGGTTCAATCCCCAGTACCGCAAAAAAAAATAAAAAAAAAATAAAAAAAAAATAAAATAGGGCTGAAGGTGTAGCTCGGAGGTAGAATGCCCCTGGGTTTGATCCCCAGTGCCCCCCACACACACAAATAATAAATAAAGCATGCAGGAATTTATCAGGAAATTCTCGAAGTAAAGTTAAACTAGTTTTGGATGCTGGGTGGCTGCTTTGCCAAAGCCAATTATCTATGAATGAGAATCAAACAATACATATCACACTAGCAAATTTAACACTAAATTTAGGTCAAAAGTGTAGCTCTGTGGTAGAATGTCCTGGGTTCAATCCAAGTACCAAAAAAAAAAAAAAGGCACAAAAGTTGTTGGGTTTTCTTCTCATTTTCTTTTTGACCCATAGCATTAGGTTCCTAGCAGGTGCCAAACACAGTACAGCCTTGAAGGGGGCTGTGGTTTGGAAGGAGCTAAGCAAACACACCTAGATTAGTGTAATCAAGATTCACTATCTTGTTTAGGAGGCAAGAAGAGATAGTACAAGCCGGGTGTGGATAGTACAAGCACGCTTGTAATCCCAGTACTTGGGAGGCGGAGACCGGAGGATCTGGGTTTGTGGCCAGCCTCAGCTACTTAGTGAGGCCCTCTGCAACTTCGTGAGGCCCAGTTTCAAAATAAAGTATAAAAAAATAGGGCTGGGGGTGTAGCTCAGAGGTAAAACGCCCCTGGGTTCAATCCCTGGTACCGCAAAAAAAAAAAAAAAAAAAAAAAACAAAA